>JANJYP010017632.1:0-17179 GCA_024605115.1 Rastrelliger brachysoma | reverse complement strand
ATTTAACTCCTTACAGGGTACCTATGATCCTTAATCTTATAACATACGCCATTGCGTCCTACTTTTGTTCCATATAAAACTTTGGTTTCTGAATTACATATTACAAAAGAGGCACACTGTATTAAAAGCTTTCAGCAACACAAAAGCAACGTCTCGATTTCACAGATCATCATCAGACAGGCTATTGTTAAATCACCATCACAAAGTTTTATCTTGCTCTTTTCACAGAGATATACTTTCTATATGGGATGAGACAGTATTGTCCAATTCTGCCTCTAATTGGTCCAGTTTTAGAGCAATTTGACACTCAATAAATCAGATCACAATTACCTGTGTAATAAATGTATCTGTAGATTGTCTGTGTCGCTTAGTGATGGTGATTTGGCAAAGTATAATGAAGATCTGCGATATCAAAATGTATCTTTTGTAATTAAAGTTGCTGGGAGCTTTTTCTGGTTATTCTCTTGGATGCCTACATGAGCAGCCTAAATAAATCTGTTTAAAGACTTCATAGGTATTCATAGGTAACATAAGTAACATCCTGTCTACATGTTTGAGACTAGCCAGGCCTGGCCTGTCTGAACACTGTGTTATTCACACTGGGCCCTCTTTAGGACAATGAACTATCCCCTTCTCAGCTGTGTAACAGTCACCATGAATTTGTGTGTGTAAAAGCATTTATATGTACTGTTTGGGCAAAACAAGCATACATCATCAGTCTTATAATTGTTTTTTTTAAGCAAATACTCGCTAATAACAAAACCTCTTATGTTTTTCATAAAAAGCTACTTGCAGACTTAAATCTTGCACTAATAAGAAGGCTGTCACTGTTAATGAGTGTAGTGTTTTTAATGTTTTTAGTTGTGATTGCTGCAAGCAAAAAAACTGACAAAAGATTTCACTGTGTCTCACTCTCACAGTTTTAATTCTCTAAGCACATCATTAACCTTAATTAACCTTTAAATGTTGCCACAAGCCTTCTCTTTCTCTAAATATACGTATATTTCCCACTGGATATATTTTTGAGATCTAAACTTTAACTGATAGAGCAAGTGCTGTCTGAAATATAAGCTGCAGGCTCTCAGTCTCCTCATGAAACACTCACCAAGTCATGCTGCCACTAATAATGAACAAATCTCTGGGCTAGAAGCTTCAGTTTTGGGCAAAGCAATTTCTTATGAAAAATGTGACTTTGTGCTCCATGTTGCAGAGATCTCTGACAGCTCTGTGGTTACACCCTGGTCAGTCAGCTTCCGTTCAATCCTGGCTCCAATTCACACGTTTCAGAGATAGACTGCATGTGGGAAAAGATTACAAGCACTGGTACAACTCATACTTTAATGCCACTCACATTTACTGCCTTAAAGCGGCTGTGGCTCGGGAGGTAGAGTTGTTGTTCACTAATCGGAGGGTTGGTGGTTTGATTCCCGGCTCCTCCAGTCACATGTCGATGTGTCCTAGAGCAAGACACTTAACTCCCAATTGCTCCTGTTGCTGCGTCAATGGTGTGTGAATGATTAGGTTGGCACCCTGAGTGGTAGCCCCTGTCATCAGTGTATGAATGGGTAAATGTGATATGTAGTGTAAAAGCACTTTGAGTGGTTGCAATGAGTAGAAAAGTGCTATATAAGTACAGTCCATTTACCATTTAAAGCAACACCAGAGCCCTACAATTGAGTCCAGTTTCTATTTTGGCTTTCAAACTCTTGAGCAAAAGCACACATGTGATGCTTATACTTATAAAAACTTCACCTTATCGATTGTTTTATCTAATTTTATTAAAGCTCTTTATTAAAACACTTTTGTATTTTAAACAGAAGGTAATATATTTGACCTATTTGGGTCTGCTAAGCTTTTTACTCACTCTCATCATTTTGAGATAGTGTCATTGTTTTGAGTAACTACTAAGAGATAATAAGATTTGTGATGTCATTTTTAGATAGTGTCTCATTTCAGGTAAGAACTGAATCAAATTCAACTGGACTTGTATTTGTCTTGAAGACGTTTCGCCTCTTATCCAAGCGGCTTCATCAGTTCTTTACGCTTCGGTCTGTCTAGTCTGACTGGTCAGACTAGTGGAGAAATAAGATGACCTGGACGAATGAGAACATCCACAGAATAGTGTCTCATTATTTTTTCAGAGTTTGTCATGACTCACTTTTCATCGCATCACAGTGTGCCTCCACATATAACATTTGGATAAAGATATGTCAGGTCATCACATTTATACCTTATACACATGATAAACAAGTATCCGCGTGGCGCTCTATATGTTCATGTTAAAATGCCGTGAGAGGGTAGGAGCACACTTTTAATATTGAGTTCTGTCTCCGCCCACCTACACTAAAGGCGGCGTCCTCTGGTGAATATAACTGTGCCACCGTTATCGGTGAGGAGAAATGTCTCGACCAATCAACAAACTCGATTTAAGGGGCCGAATGATAAACAACCAATCACAGAGCACATGGTGATCACATGGTCATTGTTTTTCTGTTGACTGACGTCAGGCCATTCTAGACATCAAGTGTCAGGTCGGACTGTGAGCGTGTACGTCCCTGTATTTTATGTTAATATTAATGTAGAGTGACAACTTAATGAAAGGATTCTGAGATTCCTGGATTTTGTGAAACAACGACATAAACAGACCGGTACGACTTATTGTGTTTGTGTGTGTATATATGAATGTCAGCAAGTTAGCTAGCTGCGGTAGTCTGTTAGCGCAGCTAGCTGGTGTTGAAATATGTTTTCCTGAGTAGAAGTTTGTTTTTCTCTGAGAAAGATCAGTAACGATACGAGTTTCTTTGTGGTTAGGCATACTTATTCATTCATGTGTCATTTCATCATTATTTTTGTCTTTCTTTTAAACATCAGCTTTTTGTTTTTCATCGCCAGGTTAATGAAAAGCGAGAGCATATAACTCATGTTCCTGTGGACGGAATAAACTCATAATAATGAGTCATAGATGGGCTCCAAATACTTTTGTGAAAGTAGGCAGAGCATTTCATTTGTGGCAAACTCATGCTCGCAAACCTGCAGCATTACCGCTTCACTTCTCTGGTACCTCTCACTGCAGGGTTCATGTACAACAACCTTACTGCTACAGGGTTGGCTATCTCAGCTGGAAGCACATCCACCACACCAGGAGCAGGGGACGCAAGGGGTGGCTCTGTAGAGCGAACCAACACAGACACAGGCTTGGACTTCACACCAGCACCCTGTATTTGAACACTTCAGCCTCACGTTGGTCTGCTGGTCTTAGCCAACATATGTCACGAGTCAGGAACACCCTGGACACAGTTTCTAAAGCTGTGAGTGGGTCACATACTGAACTTCTCTCCAAAATTGCCCGACTCAAGCCTAATGCTTTCAAGGCTGCAAACAAGGTTGAGACAAATGTTGAATCAACACCGAAAGCTGAGATCACCCCTCCTCCTGTTTCCACTACTGCTGCCTCTCCTTCAGCATCTACTACCCCCAAACCTACAATTAACTCTGCCTCTGCCAGTCCCCCTATCCCTGCACCTGCTGCTACCTTTGATCCAAGTGCCACTACCTCCACAGATTCTCACAATTCTACCCAAGCAACCATCACTGACACAGTTTTGGCTGTGAATGAAATTAAGCAGAAAAGGCTGAGGCGTGTTTCTCCTGCAAACAAAGCTTCTAGTGTCAGGAAGCCAGAGGAGGCTAAACCCTCATCAAATGATGCTGAGAGCAAAAACATATCTCCTAAACAAAACGCAGCACTTTTCCATCCCAGCACATTTTCAGTCAACCTGGATGAAACTTACAACTACCTGGCTCATCACATTAATTCATACTTCAGCAGCAATACAAAGACTCAGGACAAGAAAGTGGATATTTCCTCTGCATCCCCTGAGGGTGAACAAACTCGTGACCTCATGCCACTCTCTGATAAACCAAACTCTGCTGCTCCAGTTGCCCCAGCTTCCATTAAAAAGGGTTTAGGACATTACCTATCCTACTCAGCTCCCACTGTGCAAGCCTTTGTAGGGAGCTACATTGCCCCCCTGGTACCTAAGTTCAGGACAGGAGAGTCCAAGAGTATTACCGTAGAAGAAAAGAAGGTTGATAATGAACCAGTAAAACAGGTTGAGGCCACAATCAGTAAGGAGCAGAACGCTGCAGAGGAGAAAGCCAAGAAGCTTCTACTCCAACGGGAAAAGGTAAGTTTACAAAAAATACATTATTTCATTTAGGAATTTGCCACATGTCGGAATAATGGAATCACATGATAAACACTTTTTAGTAAGCAGAAAAAAAATGATGTGACCATTATTTACTGCTACGTCAACTCGTGACATGGTTTTTGCAGATGCCAATCTTGTTGATATGATCTCTGTCTGTGTTAGAGCAAAACATGATGCCCACATTACGTTGACAGTTCTGAGTATGTGGTATGCTTTGGCAGGATGCCCAGTGTCCACATATTGACCGGAGATCTTGCTACTCAATATGTCTAATGGTAGTAATGCAAAGTGCTGACGTGCTTCCTCACTGCCTCAGTTCTGGGAATCCATTTTCAAAAATAACTCCCTTATGGAGTTCGAGGTCCACAGAAATTGTGCACCATATATACAGACATCTATCTTGCCGATATGTAAACATGCCTGATATCCAGTTTATGACAGGGATGGAAAGAGCAAACTCATAATATGTAAATAAGCAGAAAGCAGAAACACTACACTTGATACATCCATAGGTCAGACAAAACATTTGTTCTTCCAAAGTAAGAAGTACTGTTTGTAATGTTTTATAACGATAAGAGAATTTGAGTTTGTATATTACAGTATAGGCTGAATTTTAAAACATTTACTTAGATGCATTACTTCTTATATTTGTCTGTAGGACATGTAAAAATGTTTTCCACAGATTGCTGAATGAACTGAACCCCAGTTTAGAGGGAAAAATAAAAAGTAATGGCAAATATAAATTTCAATATTTATAACTTTGGGTGTGATATTGTTTGTGAAAATTGATCATGAGGGTCATACACAGTTTAGGCCTAATGCACATTGTTGTTGTGTTTGTCCCTCAGATCATTGCCAGGGTTAGTGTGGACAATCAAACTCGAGCTCTGGTGCAGGCTCTTCACAGGGCGTCAGATGTAAGGGTCTACATCAGCAGGGTGGAAGACCTCAGCTACCACCTCCTAGAGTTTCCAGAGACCCGTGGTGTTGCAGTCAAGGTGAGTAATCTGAGCAGGGAGTACTTTTTTAGAAGTAATTTTTCTCCCTGAATTCTAACATGCTGAGGCTTTGTCAGCAAAGTGTCTGACATTATACAGTATCAGCATATTTTTTATGCATATATTATCATGTTATAACTGGCATGAATTGTTAAACAGCTGTACCATGTAAATATGTGGATAATGGCCTTCTGCTTGTGTTTGAGAATTTTCCCATGCCAGGCAAAATGTCACTTTGTCAGCTGTGACAACAGGCTCTGTGCTGCTCTCTGTTTAATGTCACAGCTCGGCATCACATGCAGACTGCATAGTATGTATTTATGTCAAAGTGTTATCAGTGATGGCGTCAGGACCCCATTTAGTACTAACCTATTTACAACCAAGGTTGCTTTTATAACTGTAAGCAAGGTTAAACCTTTAAGAAAATCAAGAGCAGTGTTCACCTCATCATTCAAAGATTGTTTTTTGAAAGCTGAATAATTGCTACAGATATTAAGGCTGTTTTCATTATGGTGAAGCTGTGATGACTGTGTTTTGACCTGAATCTGGGTCTCAACAAAGTTGTAATGTGATAGTTTGCATAAATTCCCCTCAGTTCCATCTCTCAGTTTCATACATTTCATTAATGCGTCACCTCTAACTTCTGTCTTGGGGATGGTTTAAGTATCATGTTGTTATAACCAAAGTTTGAAAAGTGAGTTCAGTCTGAAAACAATTTAGTGCTGCAATCACACAAATACCCAACATTCATTTTAATGACAAAGAGTGTATTCATTTCACAAAGTAAAATGCTAAGTTCATTGTGATTAATTTATCATTTGCAAAATGGCAAGATTTGTTAATATCCAGCCGGTTTGAGTGAAACAGTGAGCCAGACCTCTCATTCAGGGACCATTGATTGTTTGTGTCCTTGTTTGTATAACTGCCTGCTGAAAGACAACAAGCAGCAGACTAAAGGGATGCATTATCACCAACAGTGGTAACAAATACAGTGATAGAGTATGATGTAAATGTATCATTTTCATCCTGAGAAATGCCAATATTACAGTGTGCCTTCTGAAATCTGCCTGTATTTGTCTCTACATTTTTCATTTCTGACCACCACTGTATATTTTGCGTTCCTCAGGAGAAGGTTATCCCTTGCCTACTGCGCTTGAAACAGGCCAGTGACCCGGGTCTGAGAGCAGCAGTTAGAGAAAGCCTGGCTCTGGTGGGCTACCAAAAACCAGTTAAAGGCCGGGGCATACGGATTCTGTCTATAGATGGAGGAGGCTTAAGGTACAGCTCGGATATTTTTCTTTTCTTTATTGTAGAATGGGACACAACAGCATTTACTGCAGCCAAGACCATGTCAAGATATATATATTTTTTTTTAAAGATTTTTTTTGGCACAGATGCCTTTATTGTAAAGTTGGTAGACAGGAAATGGGAGAGAGAGGGGGGGTAGACACGTGAATAAAGGACACCCTGGCCGGGATTCGAACCGGGAGTTTTCCACTTAAGAGCACTGCTCCACACATGGCATACGCTCTAACCACTGCGCCACCGAGCGAGCCAGTCAAGATATTTTTAAATGTAATTTAAAGTTAAAATGTGAATCCTCTAATACCGGATTCATTCTGTGAATGTATACAAATATAATGCTTAATATTCTATTAGCCTTTGATATTAAAGAATAAATCAATCAGCTGTAAGTAATTATAGCCAGTTTATATGCTTTGCTTGCCATCTTATTAAACTGTGGCTCTTTGTGTTTGTGTTTGACTTTGTACTTTCAGGGGACTTCTTGCCCTCCAGACATTACGCAAGCTGGAAGCCCTGACTGGCAAACCCACTTACAAGTTATTTGATTATATTTGTGGTGTCAGCACAGGTGTGTTGTCCTCCTGGCCTATTTTTGGATGTGTATGCATGCATGTGGATTATCAGAGCTGCCTGGACTGGCAGCAGTGATCACACACTGACCTATTTGTTGCTCTGCTGTTGCTTTGACCTGAATATTTCTACCAACACTGCTCTAATGTCAGTCCTGCTGATATGCAGCCAAGCTGGACCAGAGTTAATAATTTAAAATGATGAAATGAATGAAAATTATATTACTGATATTGATTTTATAATACCTTAGGAAGTGAAAGGGTTGACTCTTAATAATTTGAATATTTTTTTAGTATGCAAAATCACCACAAGGGAGTGCTGTGCACCATCCACAAACTGTTCTCTCCATATGCTACTTTGATGTTTATATTTCACAGCAGATTGAGAAACTGCGTTTTATTTGTACAGCACATAGCATTTAATCACCACCAGAAGTTTCTTTGTCCCTGGCTCATATCAGCTCTCTCACTCTTAATTTTCCACCAGTTAGATATACTTCGTTTTTAGCTTTAATGAAAGTTGTCAGGCCTATATTGAATGATGTTCACACATTTAAAAAGCCATCTGGACCACATCTGGCCTTTTTGATTGCCTACATTATTCAGGTACACAACATCTCTGTCCTCATTGCACTATTTTGTCTTATTAATACAGTCAGGAATCCTTAATCATGAAGAGGAGAGTTATAATGTTGAGAAGTCTTTGGCTGTAATGTAATAATCATGTGAATCACAAGTACTTCCTATGGATGGATCAGCCAAGGATAATTATACTCTTAACAGATAATCCCCCAGGCAATTAGCATCCCATCAACTCGGTCGCTGTGTGTTAGAGCACAGCCAGCCTTGAGAGTAACAGAACAGCTAGCTGTGTTAAATGTTTGTTTCTGTGTTACCAACTTGGATGACCTCATTTTCTTTCCTGAGGGAGACCGAAACTCTGACACTGGTACATCCTGCTCTCAAAAGTATGTTTGTGTATGAATAGTAAATCACCCTGTCGAAGCCCCTGTGCCACTGAAATAAACAAGATTCTTCCAGTTAGTCAGCTTAGTGTTGCAGAGTTGTTTTTTCACATGTGTATAAAAGGTTTACCAGTACCTTTTAGGTCCCTTCACCCATTTTAAATGTTAATGTTGTTGTTTTTTTCTTTAGGTGCTATCCTAGCATTCATGCTGGGCATATTCCAAATCCCACTGAATGAGTGTGATGATCTTTATCGGAAACTGGGCTCCGATGTTTTCAAGCAAAACATGATTGTCGGCACTGTGAAGATGGGCTGGAGCCATGCTTTCTATGACAGCGAAGCCTGGGAAAACATCCTCAAGTCAGTTCACTGTTATTACTAGTGGCAGAGGGGACATGTGCCTAGTTCAGCTTCAGATTGGCATTCATATATAATGCCATAATGGGGGCATGGTAGAACAGTTCAATAGCCATGTCTTTGTTTGTGATGTAGCAGCCCTTATTTTTGTATTTTTGTCATTACAGTATGAAAGTAGGAAAAATAATTGTAGTTAATATTTTTCTTTGATTTAGTGTTTTGTGCAAATTATGATGGATGACCTAGCTAAAGCAAATTTCATGTTTCACACAATAAATAGTCGTAAGATAATTTGTATAACAAATGGAAAAGTTTGGACTGATGAGAAAATGAGGCAAAATACATTGTAAGAAACACTACTGCATGCTCAGGTTTACATAAAATGTCATAAATGGGTTAAAAAATACAAAAACAGTAATATGGTTTAAGATTTATGCTGCTCACAAAATGGGTTTCATGTTCCAATAAAAATGTGTGAGAAGTCATACTACCATTCAAATTTCACAAAATAGAATATAACATCATCCTATCTTACTTTCCACAGAGAGAAAATGGGCTCACACCTCCTGGTGGAGACTGTGAGAAACCCTGAATGCCCCAAGGTGAGTATTAAAAGACTGACTCACTCTTCCTGCTTGTTCTTATCCGAGGCTGACCACTGAGCCTTCACCCAATCCTGCTTACCGTTATTTTACACAGAAAGCTTCCATTTCTGTCTCAGCCTTACATACCACTGCATGACAAGTGGAAGAAAAAGAAGGCAAGCTATATAAGACTCTGTGGATCAAAAAGTATATATAATTTCATATGTCAGCAAACTCTCTTGAGCCTCAGGGAGCAGACATGATAGTAAATTGATCTGTCAGAACATTGTTCCAGATATTATGCTACTGTCATTGAATTTGATTGTTCAGACTGAATTTGAGTTTGCAAGAGATTCAAATGTTGACTGCTATAACAATCAATTTTTGTTAGGTTATAAAATGCTGCCTCATTCTGGCTGATAGTCAAGCTGTATATCATTTCCTCTACCTGTAGGTGGCAGCAGTGAGCACCATTGTGAACAGGGGCACCCCTTTGAAGGCTTATGTGTTCAGGAACTACAACCTGCTCCCCGGGGTTCGCTCTCACTACCTGGGGGGCTGCCAGCATCAGCTCTGGCAGGCCATCCGTGCTAGCTCAGCAGCCCCTGGGTATTTCCAGGAGTTCACCTTGGGGAATGATCTCCACCAGGTCAGTCCCATTCACAACAGTAGCAGAGAAGGGTGTCAAAAAGGGTATCAAAATGAATGATTGATTCATGCAATTTATTTTCAAAACACGTCTTGTTAATGTTTTTGCAGAGGAGGTAAAATGTTATGAGTCATGGCAGTGGATTTACATTCTACATTTAGATTTTAAGCCTCTAGCTGATGCTTTTATGAAGGATGATTGTCATGAGCGCAACTGTTACATAAGCTTTAACTCCTAGATCGCCACCATTACAGACAAAGAGGATAGCGATGTCAGCGTTTCAGAACATATTCATTACTGAATGTGAGGCTTCTATGGCAGATGTCAGAGCCGATGGGGCGGGGGTGTTTGTTTTTTTGTTTAACAGAAATTGGTATATAAAGCTCAAACCAAGACATGTGTTTTGGTTTGAGGGGTCATTACAACAATCCATCTGGTGCCAAAAGTCTGTTTCCTTTTAACTTCAGTGAACAATTTTATAAGTAAAGAAAGTAATGTTTTTCCAAACTTTATATTGATTCGAGAGTGGTCCAACAAATGTAGCTCCATCAGTCCTTGCCAAGACCTTTGTTGTGTGCCATTTTAAATTGTAATTTTTTTGAGCCAAAGATCATGTCACTTTTTGACCTGTAACTCTTTAATCGCTCTGCAAATCATCTCTTTTGTCAACACGAGCCCAGTTAAAGTTTGGTGAGTTTCAGTCAATTAACTCACTAATTGTAATTTGCTAAACATAATATTTTTCCTCAAAAGCTTTTCCATTCTTCACCCTGTAATTATTTCTGTTCAGTTTGAATAATCTGAATGGTTTGGTTATGCATAAATGATGTTGGTGGCAAAGAGGTGGAAGCATTAGGAAATATAGCTGTGCCAATTATTATAATTGTAATTTGTGAGTGCACAGACAAGACCTTGGGGTGTCTGGGTGCACTGTGTGATCCTTAAAGACTTTTTCATTTCAGCTACAATGGCTGCTTGATAGTTCATGTTTACTGTTTCTGTGAAGGTTTATTTTATATTCAAGCTCTCTTCCAGCAGCATCCAGCTATACACTCACACAGTATATTTACACACCAAGTGACAGCGTAACTGCATTCCCCTGCTACAGTAATACAGCTTATTGTTGGTTCAGCTGGGTTTAAATTCTTTATAGTCAATGTTGACAGCGGAGAGTCTCAAGGATTTTGAAAAGTCTAATGAGAAAAATCCTCTGCAAAGCAAGCAGGAGGGAGGAACTCCATTTCCTTCCTGTCAGTGTTTATTTCTAGTCAGTTTCATTCTGACAAGGGAGTGATTGATGAAGTTGTATTGAGACATACTTAAATCTATCTCCATTAAACAGGTATGCATTAGCCATCAGTACCATAACAAACCTCCAGTCTACTCCTTACCATCTTACTGATCAATATGTATGACTACTCTTTGCGTTTACCTTTTAAGTAAGAGCTTAGTCAGAGAATATGTCATTATGTTTCACTCACATTTCAGTTTCAGTATTTGGTTACTGTAGTCTGTTTTTGACTTATAATGTCAAGATGTTGATATCTCCTTCAATTGACATTCAAATCGCAGTTGTAACATACAGATTCCAACTAAACTCACTGTACTCGCAGCATGGCATACATACGCTTGTGAATGAGCATGTATTTACATCAAAGGCAATATCCTCTGTCAGTACGCTCACACACTCTTAATTGGAAGCCGTGTTTGTTGTGTAGGTGAATGGGGAAGTGTAGGGGGAGAGAATGAAAGAGACTGGTTGATGAAAACCCCACCTGTGGTGGGAGATTTCCCAAGCCTGCCGTATTGCGGGTCTCACTCTACTGTGAGAAGCATAAATTATCCCGATGAAGTGTTTCCCTAATCACATGCAACTGTTTGACTGTTACATCTGCCTCGTTAGAACGAAAAGACAATCTAATTATGGAACAGCTATCCCAAACTGTTAGTTAGCCGACAGCAGCAGCCTCATACTGTGAGAATATGAGATGCCATTAGTAGTTTAATATATTTAACACATTTGACATGAAATCAGCATTCATGACCTTGTAAGAAGTGATTTTTGCTCTTTTTTATTCTTTTCAGGATAAAAATCTTAAGAGAATATTTTCAAGATGTGTTTTGGGACCTTGACTTGTATTTGCTCAGATTTTCCTCCTTTTGTCCTCATTACCTTTGGGATTTTTTTTTTTTTACCTGTATTCACTATTATTGAAGATAAACTAGCTTTAGTTTTGCTTTATTTTAAGCTTCATTCACTCAATTCAATTCCCAATGACAGACTTGTGAACATCAGAACACTAAAATCAGGCTTTTCATAGTAGCACAAAAGTGGATAGGAGGCAGAAGAGAGAAGCTTGTTTGTGCTTTGTGAAACAAAATGTCTCTGTGTTTATGACAGGAGCTGCCTTCATGACTTTTTCAATTGCTGCCTCTGTTGGCTGAAGCTCAAAAACATTTATCATCTGGATTTTATGAATTAAAATCTTCAGCGACTTATTAAAGCCCAGGAAAACAATCTGTAGGAATATGAAAGAGTAATGTAATGGAAGAATTGAAAAAGAAAATGTTTTGTGTTTAATTTTATAAAAGCTTGCAGAAGTAACAATGTTATCTTCATGAGTAAATTTAGTCTGTAAAAGATTAATTATAAAGTTAATGCTCATTTTAAAATAAGCTGATAGCTGAAACAATAATTAGCTAAAACACATTTAAACTAGTGTTAAAATACCTGAGATATTATTTTTTTAAACATACTTTGACTGTGTAATCTCAGATCAACTCAAAGAGCATCTTTTGTTATCCAGTTTCACACAGCTTTCATCCACTTTAATTTCCCATATGAATGTTTGGCCACCTCCAGAATGCCACCCAGCCTGATGACATTATTTACTGGCTACTTCCACCACTAAAACCAGTCATGAGCATAAGATGCTGTCTGTGTGATGTCGTCAGGATTCCCTAGAGAGAGAGAGCCTGCTCACTGTTTTCCACAAACGCCCACAGAGTTTTCCAGTTAATTCAAGCCCCAAACAATCACTCTTTTGTACAAAGGGTGCAAGAGAGCTGCCACACCATGTGCTAAACAAATGCTGGAATTTTCAAGCAGCGTTTCCAAAAAGTGATGATTGTTTGTAGATGTTTCTCATATTCTGCAAACTGGAATAGAAATCTTGTAGTGCCAGAACTCAGACTGGTTACTTGGGGAAATTGTAACTTGGAGTAAGACCTTTGAAGCTGAGCAGCCATGGCATTATCAAAGCCTCACACTTGCTACCACGGCCATGGAGAGGATGCTTTAGTGAGAGGGAACAAGGTGAAAAGAGCCAAAAAAATAGAAGAGATGAAGGGAGGGAGGACATGCATGTTCCACATTAAAGTTCTCTCAGTTATCTCTGCGTTAAAGAACACAGAAGTAGAAGACTTCAGACATTTCACAATGGCTGCCAGAGCATGCGTGGAATGGCAAAGAGGGCCCAATTTTTTCCGCCTAGTTGCCATGGTGTCTCCTGAGGTGATGGGAAGGAATGGGAGCATGTTTTGTGCCCACCTCTGCCAGCATTTGATGAGAGGCTTGGGATTACAGGGCCACCAACCCCAGAACGAGCTCCTGAGAGCCTCAACATGGCACCATGCTCAGCAGAGAGACTTCACACAGCCAGAAACGGAGTAGGTCACATCAGCACTCCCATACTTTTTGTTACTAATGAAAGACAGAGAAAGCGAGTCATTAACACATGGCAGCTTTGGCTCAAAAACAGACTGTTTGAATTATATGAGAAGTAGCAGAGGCTATACAGTAATTCAGTGCCTTTCAAAAATGTAGCTCAAGAAATTGTAACCTTTTGGACAAGCTTTTTCTTTTTTCTTTTCTATCTGTTTTTACTTTTTTCTTTTTCTTTGTAAAGGCCACTGTAGTTGAAGCTATTGGCCATAAATTACAGACTCAGCACCGCAGTGCCACTCAGATGAAGCACAGAGGAGAGAGGTGGTGGATGACAAAAAAGGATAAATCTGAGCTTTTAGCTACTTCCTCTTCCTAGCCATCTTCTCCTGTGTTAAACTCCAAGAGCTCAGTCTGGAGGCAGTTGGAGGATGGAGCTCAGACTTTTGAGCCCTGCTGTAGATATCATCCTCACCCCAGACAGATGTGGGATCTTTGCCCCTTGAGCAAACACACACAGAGATTCTCTCCTTGTCACATTACCTCTGTTTCCTCTGCTGACTGCTCTTTTTGTTCTTTTGTACACATATGTTTTCACATAGGCACACACATTTGATTGCACTGGCACACTTGTTTGGGGATTAGGCCTGTCCACTGATTATATTGACTGACTGCTGCGTCAAAACCTTCCCGACTTTTCCACTGTCTCTAACCCCCTTGTCTTCGCACAACGCTGCCTAACACACTGCACAGCACACTGCAGCGGTTCCACATGAGTTTTCACAGCTTTGAGCCGTGCATTACAATGCATTGATATGCAAGTCTTTGTTCAATCACATCTCCTTTGCACAGCAGGGAAATTAGCTGTAAATTGCCCAACACATGATTGGCAGCAAACTTATGATTCAGAATATGAAGTCCTTAAATATGTACATAAAGCCTCAAGGGAATCAGGACCAAGTAAATATGAGAAAAGGGGTTCTTTGCCCATTTATATAGCAGCAAGAATTGTCACAGTTTAATCTCAGTGGTTACAGTCAGCAGGGATGATTGATTTTTGCAATAGTGGCTGTACATGTGTGGCCATGTATTCACTGGATTGTGTGGGAAAAGGTAATTGGGCACAGTAGATCTCAATTGCTCTCTCTGCCTCAGGCAAAGTTGGCACTCACACAGATGTGTCCATCGTCCATTGACAGCCTGGGAAGATGACTTGAACCTCAATGTGACCTCTGTGCTCTATAAAGCAAAAAAGCAAAGAGGAGAACTGATCGACATAATCACATAATATGGCGTGAAGACCTCTGACTTGACCTAGCCACCATTTAGGAGTGACACTCACCACAGTAACATTGTTGTCATTCCCTTCCTAATGACAGTGTTAGCTTTTATGTGGTTTAGATGCTATTTAGGCAATTGATTAAATTCAATAAGTAAGTTTATTTTTCTGATCACATGTGTAAACATCATGGATTGGTTTTGCAAAGTATTCAGACTACACAAGAGCGTGCACAAGTTTTTTATAGCAACTTAATTATCTATTTTTTCGATTGATTGACCATCTCAGGGAAAACAGTTTGGTTATTGTGATGGGCATAGTCACATGTCCATTACTTATGTAATGTTTCCTAATTAATCCTTTGAGGGCAGGGAGTCTCATTGGCAGAGCCACATAATAAATCATGAGAGAGCTCAGTGCCCCTCAGTCTAGCCTTGTCAAAGAACCCAAACAAAGAATTGTAATCTCTACAGCTGCTCATTGGAGCTGTGATGTGAATGCTACACCAGATGTATGTCGCAGGCTCACCTCATTAAGATTTAAGGCATCACTCCACTCTCTTATTTGTTGTGGCCACTTATAATGTCCCTTGCATAAGACGGCATTGAAGTTCACCCATGGGTTAGAGCAGCAGAGATACAGAGGCACACAGGATGAAGTTTTCTGTCCCAGCTAATGGGAGCCGACATACACTGGGGCGTGAAATGACTTTTAGTGATCCTGATGATAGCACCTCTTTCCTATTCAAATCAACACTCTCCCACTAAGACAGCTTAAACTGGCACAATCAAGATAAGCTTCCAAAAGTTAATGACAGCCAAGAAATTTCAAACAGAAATGCAAGATATTTATAAATTGTACATGTCCTCTTTTTGTTTATTTATGTCACAAATAATCTCAGTAGTTTTATTTGAGAATACACCATAAGAGCAAATTCTTTTNCCAAGAAATTTCAAACAGAAATGCAAGATATTTATAAATTGTGCATGTCCTCTTTTTGTTTATTTATGTCACAAATAATCTCAGTAGTTTTATTTGAGAATACACCATAAGAGCAAATTCTCTAGAGCCATATCTCACTTTAATTGCCATCTGAAGATGTGAAACATGCCTCCATAGGTATAGAAAGCCAGTTTGTTGCAAATTTGCTTTTTCAAACTACAGGAAAAGGAGGAGCTGATTTCAGAACCAGCCAGTAGTCCCTGAATTGCAAAGAAAGGGCCAGAATAGCTATGATCCTGTCGAGTATCAACAAACACGCCCCACCGGAATCAAGGGTCATTGTTACAGGAAATCCACAAGCTATTAAAGAAGGCAGAATTCAAACTTGCTATTATAATACTCCAAATTCTCTTTTAAACATCCGTCAGATGGTCACAGCTGACAGGATTGTACCATTAAAGGACATTTATCTGTTGCCACATGGCACTTTTTCACTGTGAGATTGGGACATTGTAAGTACCAGCAGCATTACAGCTCTAAATCCTTATAAATGGAAATGACCTTTGCCTCGCATCATGCTGTGTGTTTGACAGACAACTTGAGTTTGGCCATTCTGTATGCAAAGCTCATTTGCAGTTTGTCCTAAGTGGATCATTGTTTCAAACTTTCTCCTCGTTCAAATATGCCCTGGCCTCAAGAAACCCTTGTGTGAGAATATGGATGTGGGCCAAGTATGGACGTGTCACACAAAAAGTAGCTTTAAAGTGACACTACTGGCATCTGCCAACCTGCCCTCACTGTATGTTGAGCCTGTTACCTTCAAGGAGTCTTGTTTGTTCTCGACAGCTGTGGAAGAAGCTGAAAGATACAACTCTTCTTCTAAATAATTGCTCCTTCGACAAGTTATAAACACCACACACAAAGAAAACCCACCAGCCTTTCAGTGGCACCACAAAGCTTTTTCACTGCCAGAAAACAAACTTTCCTCAAAGGCCTCAACTATGTTCACTAGCTCTGAATTTCCCAAGCAGGTGCACTGAAATAGAGACAAGTTATAGCATTCAATTCCAAACTCACAAGACCATTGTGGAGTTTTCTTCTAATACTATGTGTCTTGGCTCTGAGTGCAAGGCCGGCCACTGTGCTTATGAAATTCCCTCCCATAACTGGACCCATACTGCCATAATTGCCACTGAGTTCAGAAAATGGACTCACTCACAGTTGTGTGAGTGATAACAAAACTGCTTAGTTGTTTTGTTTCCAGCTGGGTTCATCTGGTGCTCACTGCAGCGCAAGTCCCTCTAAGTCTCCATTAGGACCAACTCCAATCCGGGCACTTTCTCTTTTCTGTGATTCATTTCTTGGTCTGCCAGACACCCCTCCTCATGCATAATGGCACATTTTGGACAAACGGCTACCTCAGCAGTTCCTCCATGCTATGTGGCAGAGAGAAACCCTCTTTGTGTGATTTCCGTCTCGGCTAGTGAGATGGTTGCTCTTTCAGATTTTGGCTTTCATAGGAAATTTCCAGATAATGAATAACTAAAAGTTTAAAAAGATTCATATTGTACAATATCAGATTATTTCTTCGAGATCACAGGCTCCTATCAGGTAGTGTGACTCAAAGGGATTAGAGATATTTGCCTCTGGTAAT
>JANJYP010017604.1:0-13728 GCA_024605115.1 Rastrelliger brachysoma | reverse complement strand
CTAGGGTATCTATAACAATTGTTGCAACAGCATTTCAGTGACTATATTTTACCTTTAGTTGCAATATGCTACACATTGTACACAGTAGTTATATACTGTATGAAAAATTTACTTCAAGTAAATTTAGTCAGATTTTAAGCAAGACAACTAAAAGTATTTAGGTCTTCCACTCACCTGGCTTTCTGTGAGTGTGTATTATAGTATATTATCCATGTTCTGATGATTCGCTTGTTGTGTATCTCTCTGAAACTTTTATGACACTGACACTGACAGAATGCTGTAGCTTTCATCTTCAAGCCTCTTACTGATTGTACCATGCATTAAAAATAAACATTTTTAAAGGAGGTTTTGCTCTAGCCTAGTCACCAGATTGAAAGGTTGGCGGTATTTCTGCAAACCATGTTTAATTTTTGTTTCAATACATTTAATAGCATATTAACATTTGTACAATAATTAGCATAGGGAACACAATGTGGTTCAGAGGATCTATTAGAGTTCACTTCAGTGTCATTCTGTGGGATGGGTGGCCATCTAGAGAGAAAGCTTCATGTATGCAAAGCATCAAAGCAGCAGAGACCACTTTCCACCAACAGAACCGTGTATTTTTAGAGACACACTGTAACATATCTAGTCATCTTTTCTAAACGCTAACCAAGTGGTGTTTGTGCCTGACCTAACTAGACCTTAACCGCAGCATTGTCACACTATAAAACATATTTATTCAACTAATAAAGGCCATTTAACTGTGCTAAATGAGTCAGAAAAGCTTTAAAAAAAGGTTCAACATATCCATTGTTTGTAGAAATGTAGAATGCCAGTGTTTTATTTTGGCCATTCTGTTGTTATATCCCCTATAACTTTGTGAATCATGCTAATGTCTCTGTCACTTAGTCTATAATTCCCATTTTTGCATAATTTTCCAGCCCTCCTTCTGTTTCTGTGTTATTGCCTGTTTTGATTCTTTGCAGCACAGCAAGGTCTGCAATTGATTTCAGAGTTCAAAGGTCACCAGATAAACTGCCCTGATGCAGGGAAGTGATAAGCAGAGGAGCAAAAGGGAGGAAAAAAGGAGTCGACAAAATGATACAACATGAGCAGACTTAAGTAATACACAAGACAATAGAGAGGCAGAGTGTTTAAGAAAATGAAGAGGGCAGTCAGATCAATAGGCTTTGGATTAAAAGACAGGAAGAATAAGAGAGTAAGAATGAATAGAGTGCACTTTCCGCTGTGTTATCCTTTTCCTTATCTATTTGTTCCTTTGACTGCTGGGTGCAAAGATTTGCTAGTGATTGTGTGTGTCTTTGTGCTTGCATGGCTGGGTGCTGTAAAAGGCAATGTCCTCCAGGCTTGTCCACTCAATACTTCACATCACATCACATTTAACACAGATTTCTTCTCCACTAGCTGTGAATCACAGAAAACAAATTGCATATTTCCTTCCAGTAAATCCTGTTTATTGAAAGAATCCTGAAAAGAAAGCAAATCACTGTATGCAATGCATATCAATCATCACATTTCTATATTGATTCAGAACATTTTTAAACCTCCAAAGCATTTGTTTATTGGGCTTGAAAATTGTTTATTTGACAATGGCAAGATTAAAGGAGACCGACTACACGTTTCCTTATTTTCATTCACAAATATATGAGTAAAAATAAGGAATATATATATAATCTTAGTATCAGTGTTCATATTTACCATGGGCAAAGTGTCAAATATTAAGGTTACTGCATATATGTGTAGAAGTAATCCTCTGAATGCTCTGAATGTTTGGTTTACCGGTGGTTTTCCAACTATAATTTTTTAATTTAAAACAGTAAAGCAGGAAATGTGTTCGCACCAGTAACTTAACACAACTGTGATACAGCTGCCCCACACCAGGTTTCTAGAAAGCTTTCCGATCCAAACCAAATGTCCTCATCTAGAGGGGAACATTAAAGAAACAGGAGCTAAGACTCCTTGTCAGCAGACAGAGGCTGCACCGAGGGGCTGTATAAAGATTCTGTATAAGATTAATAAGGAGTTTTTTTGAATTGTTCATGTAAAGCTACTCCAATGGAGTCCCAGAAGGCAAATATAGAGCTGGAAATTAGCATAATGGGTCCCAATTAACTGATTAATTAGGTCTTTTTGTGTTTGTTCAAGGGTTAATTCCAATACTACTGATGGATTTTTATTCAACTTCTCTGTCTCCATACACCTGTAATTTTCACATTTCTCTGTCCATCTTCTATCAGCCCCAGCTAAGATCCTATCATTTGGGGGCACAGTGACTACTCCGTGGATGAAGGAGGTACGACTGCCCTGTAGCTCAGTAGGAGAACCAACACCTACCATAAAATGGACCAAAGACAGGTGGGAATCTAATATGTAAACCTGTGTGTGTCCAACTGTAATATTAAGAGTGGATTTAAATTAGTTTTCTTATTTTTATATTTCTTAAATTAAAACCTTTAAAATGTTAGTTTACAAGGGTTATGTGTTGTTACACTGGATTAATGTTATGCAGTTACCCAGCTCTGAACCCTCTCTTTAACAGGAGCAGCACACCTCCTTAATTTTAACTTCATGCCTTCAGATTATTTTGCAGCCTGTTGCTGAGTAATAATAGTTAAAACCTAATAATTTACATTAGAAGGTCATGATTCTCTCTTTTTTTTCTCTGTTAGTGAGGACACAGCCATCCCAGTGTCTCTTGATGGACAGCGTCTCATTCTGGCAAACGGCACCCTGGTGCTCCGCTCTGTCAAAGCTGAAGATTCCGGTTACTACACCTGCACAGCCACCAACACACTGGGTTTTGACACTATCATAGTCAACCTTTTGGTACAAGGTAGGAAAAAGTTTTTAGCATACATATAAATTCTCCAAAACTTAGAAAATATTATATCAGTATTATAAGTAATACTGAGTTGTTAATTCTGTGCATCTTGCCTCAGTCCCTCCAGACCAGCCGCGTCTTACTGTCTCCACCACCTCCACCTCCTCCATCACTCTAGCTTGGATACCAGGAGACAACGGAGGCAGCTCTATCAGAGGTACTTAGTCCTGTACAACAATGCTGTCTTTCTGTATATCCACATCTCTGTCTTCTTGTTTGTCTATGTGCAGTATCTATAGTCTGCCAGTCAATGTGTCTAAAGATTACACTATATGGAAACTTCCCTGTTTGTATATCATGTCAGGATATTTTGTATGTAAAAGCCGCCTCTGTTACATAACGTGGTTGTGACAAAATTTCCTCACTCTAACCCACTCTAAGATGTCCTCTTTTCTTTCTCTTTTATCTGGCACATTGTTGGTGTTCATATGGATCTATTAGTTTATTGATTGATGTCCTGGTTTTTATTTCCCTGTTAACTATGTGTCTATTTGATTATCTGATTGTTGGTGATTTCTGTGGGAAGATTGGCATGGTGTGTGCACCTCAATGGGTGTGCATGCAAATGTGATTTCAATCCCTTTTTCTTTGTTCAGGCTGTTTGTCAGCATGTGGGTGTTGCAGGATTGTCTGTTTAAACCATATCCTGTCTCTTTGTTGCTCTTAATAACTGTGTCATACTATCGAGCATAAGCCAAAGCAGTGAAGACAGAACTGGGTCCATCTATGGCAATTACAGTAGAAAATGCTGTTAAAACCTCCAAAGACATTTGCATCAATGCATTCCAAAAACAATTATTTGAACCATTAAGTCCAATATAATTTAAAGGTGGAGCAATGTAATATTTCTGTGGTTTTTGTGGGTTGCCTACTGCTAGGAGAACATGAATGTGCATGGATTGCAAGCATGAAATAGGAAGTAATCCAATCTTTGTGACACACAGCGTGTTAGTTGAGAAGCTTTCATTGACATTACCTTGGTAATTAGTATTTGGATATATCATCCAGTGTCTAATACATCCACAAAGCATGTCTGTATATCTTGTATGTACGCTAAAGTGTGTGTCTGTCAGTGAAGCCATCTGTACAGTGTCAGCAGCAAGCACAGCTGAAGTTCCCCATCAACCATCTATTTTGCATTACCACTGCAGTGGCATCTGCAGTTTATTCCTTTTCAGATGAAAAACAATGGCGTTCAAAAAAAGAAAAAAAAAACTCGGCTGATTTGGAGCCTTTTTAGAGCCTCTGTAATTAAAAAAAGGAAATAAATAATCAAATCCTGTAGGCTAGTAAAATTTTATGTTCTGTTATGTTCTGTTTTTGCTGTTCTGTACTGTTCTTGCTTCTATCTTCTGTTATGTTCTTCTGTTCTTTGACAGATAGAGGGTGACTATAAAACTTATAAACAAACACTGTAGGATCTGCACATGTTTAACCCTTCTAATGTTTTATACTTTATGATACCATTTGTTAGAGAAAGAGGAAGGAAAAAAGAGAAATGATACATAAAGTATAAAGAAAGAAAGATAAAGAGATATTCATATATATATAATTACATACAGACAGAAGGAAAGACCAGCAAAGATGGAGGATTAGATGGAAAGTGTCTCAGAACAGGAGGGAGTTGGTATTCCAAGGCAGCTGATTATAAAAACAGTCACCATATTGCACACCCTCATTTGCATAGATGCTCAGTCAGCGCCATCCCAGTCTTGGGGTTTGTAGGTAACTAATGGCGGCGTAGGAAGAGAGCAGCTAGACTGTCCTCTCATCTGAACTTGGTTGGGCAAAGGAAATACAGTATGACACTGCCATCTAGTGGAAGTAGTGGTATGAGTGCCATGAAGCTTAGTAGGGTTAGTGTAAGAAGAGTTATTCATCTTTGTGGTTAAAAAAAGAGACAATAATTTAATATGCAAGCAAATAATTGTTCTGTCTGCATGTCTGTGTGTGCAGGGTTTGTGCTGCAGTACTCAGTTGACAACACTGAGGAGTGGAAAGATGTGTTCATCAGTTCTAGTGAGCGCTCCTTTAAACTGGATAATTTGCGCTGTGGCACGTGGTATAAAGTCAAGCTGGCTGCCAAGAACAGTGTTGGAGCTGGACGCATCAGTGAGATCATTGAGGCGAAGACTCATGGGCGAGGTGAGAAGTTTGGAGTGGCAGGTGAAGAAATGGATAGAATAATGAATGATAATAAAAAAAAACAAATAAATCTGGTTGATAATAGCTCTGACTGTTCTCACTAAAGTTTGTAATTTCATCAAGTAAACACATGGACTGTCTATCCACACTGGACTGTAAAAAGTGTTTTTACAGCTTGGTATGCAGACTAGGAATATGGACAGACAAGTTCAAGTTCCAGTTGGAAAGGAATAATATACTGGAGGTGATTAAGATGCCTTTCAAATGGCAATTTGAGAGATCTGTTCATTATAATTAACGGTGAAGCTCTTAATCAATAGCATTCATTCAGCATTATTTAAAACAAAATGCATGGTCAACAACAGCATCAACAGAATACAAAATACATATATGCACTCATTAAGTACACATTTAGTCTCTTGACAGAGCCATTGTTTGAACAAGAAAAATTACAAAAATAGCATTTTTCTTGGATTAAAGCTATTAATCTTTTTTTAACCTATGTTTTTGTGATTGCATCAAAAAGTGAATTATTTATACATTTGTTTTTCATTTAAATCCTGTTAAGTATGTGTTGTAAAGCAAAGCTACATATTTTCTTTTCTAGCAGTAATACATGTACAAAGATAAGTTACTGAGCAAGATGTAGGTCCGTTTATGTTTTATGTCCCAATTTCTCCATAATTCATGTAATCACATAAAAGTATATGGTACAACAATTGCAATTCTCTAGTGATCTGAACACATATTAGGGAACATGTCATGATGTAATTTCTTTTACAGAGCCCCAGTTCAACAAGGATCAGCCAGTCTTCACCCACATCAACTCCAGCCACGCCCGCCTCAACCTGCAGGGTTGGGCCAGTGGCGGTTGTCCAATCAGTGCTGTCACACTAGAGTTTAGACCAAAAGGTTTGTCACTGCTTTTCAAGTGTTCTGTTGATATATTCTGTTGGGCAAAGGGAAGCTAAAATAAAAAAAGACTCATCTGTGGTTTTTGTGTCTGTTGCAGGTACATGGGCATGGCAGAGTGTGCGTACCAATGCTACCACAGATGTGTTCCTGGCAGAGTTGCGTGAGGCCACCTGGTATGAACTGAAGATGAAAGCATGTAACAGTGCTGGCTGTGGTAACCAGAGCTCCCAGTTTGCAACACTGGATTATGATGGCAGTAAGTAGAGGTTTCTCTTTGTTTGGAATTCCATTTAAATAAATGTTATTGTCTTTGACAAAACATTAAACTGTGATCAAACTACATGAAATTACAGTTACTATACTCTTGTCTTCTCATCTGCAGGTACAATCCCTCCAATCAAATCTCCCCTGGAAAAGAATGACGACGTCAAGAAGCTGTTTTCGATTGGCTGTCCTGTGATCTTGGTCACTCTGGGTGTTGCACTCCTCTTCATCATTCGCAAGAAACGCAAAGAAAAGAGGTTAAAAAGATTAAGAGGTGAGATGATAACAAAATTGAGAGAAGAGAAATGTGCCAGGAATGAATTGGCAATAAGAACAAAGCAGTCTTCAAAGATTTTTGATGCAGAAACAGACTTCTCAGAGATTCCTGAATAAAGTCTCTAGAGTTGTATTTATTCTAAAAGATTTATTTGGCTGTCAGAAAAAATAATTCCTCATGTTCTTTGCCCTTTCTAGATGCCAAGAGCCTGGCAGAGATGCTGATCAGGTAAGACTGCTGTTTCCTAGTCCTTCTCACAAAATCAGTTTGAAGTGTTATATATTATAACTCAATATACACTCCACAAATCCCTATTTTAACAAATTCCCCAAACCATGAATGTTTCTCTGTGTGTGCCTATCTCTGGAGTAGTAAAAACAACCGCAGCTTTGACACCCCAGTGAAGGGACCTCCTCAGGGCCCACGGTTACACATCGACATCCCCAGAGTGCAGCTGCTAATTGAAGACAAAGAGGGCATCAAGCAAATCGGTAAGAGAGATAGAAAGGGACATAGAAACTTTTTGTGCTTGTGTATGTGTGTGCATTCACATGTATCAGTGTTGGAACATACTTATAGTTGTCAGTATGGTTTTAACCTGCAGTAGCTGCTTTTCTGAAACATTCGTTCTGTCTCCGATAGGCGAGGACAAAGCCACCATTCCTGTGACAGACACAGAGTTCAATCAAACTGGAAATCCTCAGAGCTTCTGCACAGGCGTGTCTGTCCATCACCCTGCTCTCATCCAGAACACTGGTCCTTTGATTGACATGTCAGACATCAGGCCAGGAACCAGTAAGTGCCATCTCTCTCCTTGCAGTTTATTTTATTAGTGAAAGTTTAAACTAACTGAAGCAGTATGGTAGCAACCACTGGTATAAATGACTTCCTCATGATAAGGTACAGTGAATCTGTGATGTTAACTTTTGCAATTTCCGCTTGATTATTTGCTGTGTGTTTTTTTTTTAACTTTTATTCATATTATTTACCATTTACTGTACATAACATAAATGAATTGTGTCGCATAGAGTATGACTTGCATTTTTACATCATTCACTTCCCTGGCTTTAAATATCTTCTGTACATATACACAAACTTCTAATTTCTACATCAATTTTCCACCAGACCCAGTTTCAAGGAAGAGTGTTAAATCGGCCCACAGCATCAGGAACCGCTACTCCAGTCAGTGGACTCTGACCAAGTGCCAGGCCTCCACGCCAGCTCGTACTCTCACCTCAGACTGGCGCACAGTTGGCTCCCAGCATGGCATCACTGTCACAGAGAGTGACAGCTACAGTGCCAGCCTCTCACAGGACACAGGTTGGCACATGGGTGAAATGACACTTACAGCCATTAACATGCACATATAAGTAAGGCTATTTTTTAAATGTGAGGGAGAATGTGTTTTGGCAGTGAGTTGCGTTGCTAACACTGGAGAGAATATGTTTATCTTTATTTCCTTTCCCCTCTCTCTCTCTCTCTCTCTCTCTCTCTCTCTCTCTCTCTCTCTCTCTCTCTATAGATAAGGGTCGCAACAGCATGGTGTCAACAGAGAGTGCCTCATCCACCTATGAGGAGTTGGCAAGAGCATATGAACATGCCAAGTTGGAGGAACACCTGCAGCATGCCAAGTTTGAGATTACAGAGTGCTTTATCTCTGACAGTTCATCTGACCAGATGACTACAGGTACCAATGACAATGCAGACAGCATGACATCCATGAGCACACCGTCAGAGCCTGGTATCTGCCGTTTCACTGCCTCGCCACCCAAACCCCAAGACTACGATCGTGGCAAGAATGTAGCTGTGCCCATTCCACACCGCGCCAAGAGTAAGTATTTCCACCAAACTGATTTTTTTTACTTTCCACAGGGCTTTCTGAATTTGGCTTCGATTATGAAAAGTGTTAGAAAGTGCTAGAAATATCTGTATGCTTTTGTTTTGCAAAATTTTTGCAGTCATCGTTAACTCAACTTTTTTCCTCTAGGTGACTACTGCAACCTACCCCTCTACATGAAGTCAGATCCCTTCTTTCGAAAGCAGTCAGAGCATCATGACCCATGTCCAGTGGTTCCACCACGTGAAGCCTCTATTCGTGGCCTGGCCCAACGGGCATACCACACCCAGGGCCGTCATGTGACTATGGACTCTGCAAAACAGCAGGCCCTAACCATGGGCCACTCTGGTCTTTCCAACCTCACTTCCTCTGGGTCTTCCTCAGGAGGAGCAACAGGAGGTTGTGGTGGAGGTAGTGGGAGTGGAGGGGCATCTGCTAGCTCTAGCAGCTCCACACTTCCCCAGAGGACTCTCACCATGCCTGGCTCCTCTGCCTCAGTGGCTCAAAGTGCAGCAGCAGCTGCTGCTGCTACTGCTTCTGCAGGCTCTGGGGTATCATCATCCTCCGGTGGATGTGGGGCAGTAGGGGCCACAGGAGGGACCCCTGGAGGTGCCTCCACATCCTCCTCCAAGATGGGAGGATCCAGAGACTCTCTCCTTGAGAGCAGCTCCTCGGGCTTAGGCAGACTACAGAAGCAGAGGGATGGAGGGGCAGGAGCCTACTCCAAGTCCTACACACTGGTGTAGCCTGCCATCACTGCGGCCTGTCACTGTAACTCTTAATAGAATACTGGTCAAGCCAGCGCTTTCCTGGAGCCTCTATTGAAAAGTGGGGTGAGGAACATACCCATGCCCAGCTGACCCGTCAGTGCCTGCACTGTGCCAGGCTGCAGGGGGCTGGTTGGGTTCCCATCGACACTGCTGTATGAAGGGGTCAGAGTTGGGTCTCCACAGCACAGGGGTTTGCCTTTCTTTCTGCCTGATTGCTTTCTATTACTGTTGTGTCATCTTTCTCTATCTCTTATTTCACCACCCTGGAAATCACTTGCCAAAACATAAATGATTTATCTGTTCACTTCATAGTTTCATTTACTGGTAAAGACACAGTACTTATGCACAAAATGCTTTCCACATGCACTGTCTTGTTTTCTGGGATCAAGACAGTAGAAGAGTGACCCACAGGTGTTAAGGTTTTTAAGTTTTTAAATGTGTTACTTTTCTGGTCTCTGATGGAAGAAGAGCTCATATCACAGCATTGTGCCATGGCAGGATGCTTTTACTGTATGCATAAACCACCAGCCTTGGTGTTACACTGGCTCTGAGAGGTTACTCCATCATGGATTCATACATTAGAGGCAGTGGATGGACTGTCTCAATGCCAGTTTTGAGACGTGGAGAATGTTCTTATACATGCAATGGATGACACAGTATAGTGGTCTTAATCAATGCTTTTATAAACAGCAGAAAACATAAAAAATGTCAAGCATCATCAAGTGAAAGGTGAATCCAAACGTTTTTTTCACCAATTTTCAGTTTTCTTCCTGATGATGGAAATATAATCTCATGTGCACTAAGAAAAGGTTAGAATGGATCCAAGTAACAGAAATCTTCACAAGCCTGCGTGTGTGTGCGTGTGGGTGTATATGTGTAAATATATATATGTATACATGTGGCAGGCACACACCAACAGTGGACCTTTTTAAAATCAATCTGTATGCTGACCTCTCGGGCAGATGTCTGTGTCAAAACTGAACCCCCCCTCAACCCCCCTGTTCATTTTGTACCTGTGAAAGGGGATACGGGGGTAGTAATGATGATGACGATGTAACACTATGATCCTAATTTGGTCCAGCATTTTGAACTTTGTTTTGTTAAGTGTGATTGAAGCACTGCTTCAGAAATGAGAAATATTTAAGAGGGTTAAAAAGAGATAAATTACAGATGATAAGAAAGAGGTTCTTTCTTTCTCTCTTTCTCTTTTTTGCTCCCTCACAACTAAGAAGAAAGAGACCCTGTTAATTATTCATCATGGTGCCACAATACCATCATTCCTTGTTTGACTCATGTTACCTGTACCGACATTTTCCTTTTCTATCTTTCCTTACCTTCACCTCTACCTACCCAGTCCCCCATCATATCCATACAGTGTCACTGTGACCTACTGCTAGCATACTGGGCTAGTTAAAGACAGACAAAACTGAGAGATGAGGTCTAATATGCACAGACAGGCAGAAATGCTATTTGACGTTCTATAACAAACTGGACAGACATGTTGCAAACATACAGCAAATTTATAGAGATGTATACAAGAAAAAAAAACATATTTGTATGAAGTGATCTTTGAACTGAATTTATGAAGGAAAATGACTTAGATATTAAAGACTGAGAGATCAAGTGTTAATAGAATTTGCAGTTGTGTTAGGGAACAGGGGAGGGGTTTACATAGCAGAGAGATACCATTTTTCTTCAGAAATAAGTGATCTTCAAACAGAAAAAGATGTGTTTTCAAGTCCCTCCGCCTCGCTGAAATTGATTTTTAGCTTTATGCATGGTACTGTACCTGTTAACTTTATTTTTAAGTTTTTTTATTTTCCCATTTCTTCTCCCAAAGCTTAATCCCATGACAAAGATCGTTCCAAAAAAAAAAAAAGAGTTGCTCCAAATGTTTTGCAATGGTAAAACGTAACATCAGGGCTCTCGCAATAGAAAAAAGTAAAAGATATGATATATGTTTGTTTTCAAAAGTATGTACATATATATTTCTATTCAAATATATAGCAAATATATGAATATTGAAAAAAGCAGAGAAATATAAAAGCAGTTCTAATTGAAAATATATATAAAAGATCACAAGACAATCGCTCAGAGTGAAAAACTGCAAGAAGGAAGGAAGAAAACGAAGAGGGAAGCTCATGACTTAAACGGGTAGCACAACCATGGACGGGAGATCTTGGAGAGAGAAAGGAAGAGGTGTGAAAGAAAATTAAGTGGTGAAACTGAGGAATGATAAAGTGACCCCTTGTGATTTTGTAAATGTTCCGGCTGCAAAAGTCTGTGCAACAGGCAGCAGCTGAAAGGACAAGCACAGTAAAAGTCAAGTTATAGTGTGAGATTGTGTCGCTGGTTAACTGTGGTCTATGGCTCAGTGCAGAAAGTGTGGTGTTGAAAAAGAAAACCGTAAAACAAGGACAGCCTATACAGTAAAAGAGCCTATTGTAATATGTTGTATTGTACCTTCCAAAGGTGTGTTCACAAACTCAATGCCATTAACCTGATTATAGTTAATGAAGACAAACAGACCAACAAGTATCTCTGTTTCTTCTGTGTCATAGCGAGTCCTCCCCAAACTCCAGGAGAGAAGGCCAATTAATATACCATAGAAAAAATGTTCATAATTGTATTCATGCTTACTTTTTATCTCAAACGAGAAAGGACATGGGGAGTTTGGTAGAAGGAAATGAATTTCTTCTTCTTCTCATTGCTTATGGTTTTAATACCTTTTATTTGGCCTTTATGTGTCAAGTTATGCATAAACTTGTTTTCAGAAAAACAAAGAGTTTGGGAATGGGGCAGGCCTGTTTTAGCGACCAAAACAGGGGCTTCCTTACTCCAGTTGTATGGATATTGGATGGAGTGATGAAATAAACTCCTGCCTGACCTCCTTTCCCCAGTTCTTCAGTGAAGTTGCTTCTACTACATGACACTGATCTATTGTCAGTTTGCGCAAAGGAAATGTAATGTACACTATTAAGGAAAATTCCATCCTTGTTTTATTTTGCCCACTTTTACACTAAATCATCAGCCTACGTTGTTTATTATATTCTAGGAGTTACTTTTTCTACTCAAGGGAAATCCATATTTTGTTGTATTCACTACCATACAGCCTGCCTTGTTTGAAGTATACACAGTACTACAGATGTAATTTGCTGAGTAATACTAATTACTAATGCATTAAATAATTTAACATGTCAATTTTATTTGCATTTCAACAACATCAGTTTTTTTCCCCTCATTGAGCTGTTGTAGCAATGCTGCAAATAAGTCTGTAGTATGTCCATTATTTGNACATGTCAATTTTATTTGCATTTCAACAACATCAGTTTTTTTTCCCCTCATTGAGCTGTTGTAGCAATGCTGCAAATAAGTCTGTAGTGTGTCCATTATTTAATAATGTGCAAGTTATTAAGGACTGAGTTGAGGTGGAATTTTCCTCAAAATACAAGTACAGTACATACTTTCAAACTGACTCAGTCTGTGTCGGTAAGTCAACTTCACATGTGCTACTTTCCCCAACCTTTTCCACATCTGCTCAACCAATCAGATCTCCCCCTCTCACTGTACCCCCTGCCCTCTTATACAACATAATTTCTACTCCATAATAGAAGACTTGTGTACATAGGAAAGTGTTTTGTATAAATGAGTACTATTTTCGACATCTTCACTAGAAACCAGGGCACAATGTAAACTTTGAACTGAAGTTATTGTAATGAAACAGAAGAGGACTTAATGAAAAACTATAGAATTACACAGACACTGCTTTATCTTGATTTATGGACCAGTGGAACATGTCAGAGTGGACCTTGCATAGTTAACAATGTTGATTTCTTCTTTAAAAGACATTTGGTTGCATTGTCTCCTTTTTGGTTTTTATTTTTTAAATCTTTTTAGTTTTTCTTTTCTTTTTTTTGTTTCTTTTGTTTTACTTTGTCACTGGTTGCTTGATTTAGAGTTTGCCTTTTTTTTTAACTATCCCACTTTTTGGGGGGAGGACAGCAGCATTGCATGTTCTGAAAATTTTGCTGGTTATAAAAGATAAAGGGAAACGGTGAATCGAACAATTAAAAAAGGGGGTCAATTAAAACATTTTAAAAATGAAGAGGTTGTTCCTTAAACTTTTATGGGGAAACGTTGCTTCAAATTTGCAATTGCTTGTGTTTAACTCTACATTTTCTTTTCTATGAAAACAAACAAAAACAAAAAAGAGTACTCAACACCTTGTGCAATAAAGCTATCTTTTTATGAACTGTGATGATATTGTTTATTCTTTCACAAACACAGTGCTGTCGATTAATTTTAAAGGTTCTCTGTATTACCCATTGTTAAAACAGAACAAGATGAGAACTAGATTGACTTTTGTGAGTTTGACACCTGACACCACAGATGAAATTTCCATTCCCTTTTCACCTCCACTTTGATGTCCCTTTTCAAGGGATGGAGAAGGATATCTAGGTCTTGATAAATTAAAGGTTCTATAAATATTGTGCGATTTATATGTATTAATCCTCATTACTGCCAACAACTGAGCAGGATGTAAGGTCTCAGTTGTCTGTGACTGTCTGTGGACTGATTATTATATTTATTTATTTATCTATTTAATTTTTTTGTTAAGGACCAGAGTCAGATTTTC
>JANJYP010017598.1:0-27500 GCA_024605115.1 Rastrelliger brachysoma | reverse complement strand
TTGTTATCTGTCCTCTACTCTTTCATTCTTTCTTACCCTAATCTGCCATTTTCTCCTCTCTTGATGAAAAAACAGCCTTCTTCTTCCAAATTTCAGTTGATCATTATGACCATCAAAATCAGGTATTTCAAAGTTTTCAGGCAGATTATACATCCAGGAATTGGCTTTGCTCTTTTTGTATATAGTTACAGAAAACGCATATTACAGTGTGCAAGACAGAGACAGAATATTGAAAGAAGGAAACAAGTACAGACATCCAAAAAACCTCTTCAGAGACAGTTTGTATAAACAGGAAACATCATAGAAAAAAGTAATCTGAACACACCATGTTTTTTTAATTCACCATTTATGTGCAGTGTTTTACACATGCACATCTATAAATAATAATACTTAGTGTATGTTATCTCCCAAAATGTTATTTCAAATTCATCTCGACACTGACAGATATGGTAGGGAATACTAAATTCTTTTATTTGAATCCTTGTTTGTAAAAAAAAAAAAAAAAAAAAAAAAGCCATCTTTGGACTTCAAAATATCAGACTCAGTAATTGTTCGCAAAGGTAGCTACAGGCTGGTCTGCAGTGAAATAATACAGACAAACTTAAAATCTTCACATTCATAAGCAGAAACCAATGAATATTTAGTATACTTGAATCATAAATGACTAAAATATCAGCCAAAGTGTTCTCAATTTATTTATTTTTATTAACAACTAATCAATTCAACCATATGTTTTCAGCTCTGCTATATTTACATTGTTTTATTTATCTGCAATGCACATGGAGTATATGTATCAACTGTTGGATGGCAATTGCTCAGTTACCTAACATAACCCGAGGCTGGGTCAAAGTCTTGCATGGTTGAGATCTTATTCTTTTAATTTATTTTTTTGAGATCAGTGCACAACATCCCCCATGTGAACATGGATTTGCATTTTCATGTCGATCCATCTGTCTGGATGCATGGAGAGAATATAAGGTGACAGTAGCCCCAGTTCATCTTACCAATGCGAACAAATGCAATTGCACCAAAGAGTGAGAGAGCCCCAGGCATCAGCAGAACAGTGCATATGGCAGCTTTGTGAATACAATCAAACCCTGCATACTTTTTCTCAGTTGGTGTAGTTGTAGTGATGGTGGTGGGTTGGAGGATTCAAGCACATTTTCACAAAGCAGAAGATATTTAAGTGTCACACTGAACTGAACAATATTACTTACACTTCACCATTTACACTTCACCATTTCTGATTCCAACAGATTCATCATCATCATCAATAGTAATGTATCTAGATACAATATAAAACAAAATATGGGGGCATAACATGTAAGGAAAAGGAAGAAAACAAGGTAATAGTTTTTACGGCCATGCGGCTGCAGCAGCTCTGTGTAGCTATACTTTAAACTAAATGCTAACATTAGTGTGCTAACGTGCTCATAGTGTTAACATCCTGATGTAAAGAATCATTGTATATTAGGTTGCTTGCATTCATTCTAAACACAAAATACAGCAGAGGTGCATGAGATTGTCATTAGTTTGTTACAGTTAATAATCATTGTGTAATTCAGTAATTCAACTGACAAAATGCAAGTGGACAAGGGTTTTTCAATTGATGATTCAAATGAATGATATATATTTTTTATTTTATAAGAGTTAAACCACAGCTATTGAGTCAATGAGTTGGCTTTAAATTTTTGCAGTGAGGCTCAAGATTGTTTATGGCACTCCAAAGATAAAAAGAACCCTTCCAGTCAAATCAAAGTGTGATTAACAGGCCCTCTAATGTTGCTGCTTTGACTTTGATGACTTCATTTAAATGCAGAGACAGGTGCAAGAATGTGTTCACAGGTCTCCAAAGTACTAACCTGCGACACTTCTCTCACACAGGGACGAAATGTTCCTCATGCCCCATGTCGCTACATTATAAATTAGATTTCTGGCAAACAACTGGCAGTTCATCTGAATTGTTTAGAAATGTAAAATTGGCCAATTTGTTTATTTCTATCATCATTTTTGGCTGTAACTGTAAAATTAAAGATATGCAGTTAAATACAGTGGTCTGGAATATCTGGCATCTCTGCTAATATGTTTATTTTACGCTTTATATATATGTTGCTTTGCTTGCATCTTTGATAAACCAAATCTACCCAACACATCCTAACCACTGCTTTACTCATTTATAATAACTTATGTTTACTCTTAATTAGTTTACTTATTATTATCAATTCTTTATTTACTTCTGTACTGGCTTAAGTTGACATTTGTTTTGCTCTGTTCCATTAAATTGTACATTAATGACATTTAAATTTATTATTTAAATGGTGATAAATAATTGGGTGCCATTGTGTAACAACAAAAAATTGTCTGTCACTAAAGCCTTTTATATATCCTAATTCTGACATACAGCTTCTTAGTCTTACAAAAACTATGAAAAAAACACATTATATGGTCACAAGATCACTGAATGTTCATTAATGTCTGCTGAAAGCAGAACCTAACAAATTAGTAACATTTGCAAAAACTATAGTGCAGTCTGTTTTAAGGAACTCTCTGAAGAAAGTCAGTGAATTTAAAGATTTATATACCGTACATACACAGTTGAAAAAATGAGCTTTGGGCTGAGAGTCACATACCTGTATAGGGTGGAAAAGTTTGAAAGATGGACTAACACAATTTTGTTTTTTTTTATGGTTGTCTGTTTACAATCTGAAAAATAAAGTTTTCCATGGCTACAGTATAGGAATGTATAAGCCACAGAAAAATGAACAGTATCAACTCCAGGTTTACCTTTCAAACTGTCTAAAGTGTAGATTTGTTAACATTACATAATTTATTTTTCTGCTATTCCTCTGATCATTCAGGAGGTAAAGGCAGTCTGATCCAACTAGTCTGTTCTAGTCCCAGAGACACCTGCCAAAATATACCCCTGGCAGGGCCTTGTTATCACCCACTGTGAAGTGATCGACACCCTGCTGTACTGATGGGATATGGCTGACTCTGGAGAGAATCCCCACATAGCAAGCATGCTTGATATCTGTACTACAAACACAGATCCTGTCACTGTGACATTACCAGCATAATCTTGCTGAGTTATTCTTTAACCAAAAAGAAATGCATAGTGATGTGTTTTAGTTTCTCTCTCCCCCTCTCTCTTTCTTGCACTAACTTTCTAACATACACAGGCTTTGGGAAATATACTAATATGTTTTATTTAGTAACAATGAAATACATACCAAATGCAGTTGTTGTAGTCTGGTTTGCTCACATTGATGAAGTGATACCATAAATAGACTGTATCTTGCAATTGGAGAACCTCTGTCTTAGTACCATTACTCAAGTGTGAACTGAGGGTGTGAAAACGGCAATTTGATGCTTTATGAGGAGTAATCTACCACATGGGAGCAAACCTGGAATGAGTCAGTGCTGTAGATTACTTTTTTTTTTTTTTAAAGAGACCTTAGGTTCTTCATATTATAATAGTAAACAATTCAAATCTTAAATTCTGATTATCAGCGGATCCAACTTTAAATTACTTTTGGATAGAGAAACACCAAATAAAAAAAAGGTTTACTATGCCTGCCTGTTGCATATGCTCTCTTAATGTATTGTAAAAGCATGCCCTTGCTCCAGGATATTAAACACAGTCACTCTAACACAAGAGGGCATGCACAAAAAGAACTTTTCTCTGCTTTTGCTTCAAAGAAAACCCTGTTTTCTTAAAGCGCTACAGTTAACTTTCATGTTTGTCTAAGCAGAACAAGAGCTGCTAGACAGTCTGTATTATTGCTGTCACCCAGGACAAGAGTGTGTATGTATTTCGACAGCTGGTAGAGCCAAGCTCTGAGCGCTGCAGGCAAGCAAAGCCTTTGTTGGCCTAGCATGACATACTGTAGGATCTGGAGAATGTGGATGTAGAGTAGCAGGGCTGCCGAGGGCCAAACTCCAACTGGGAAATAACTGTACAAACTAGATTTAAATTGGGTCATAGAATAAGTGCATGTCTGTGTTTGTGTGTGTGCACATGTAAGTCCATCTCTTTTCAGTCAGTGTTTGATGGTCTTTCTGTAAACCTTAAAATATATAAGTATATGTTTTTAAGTATACTTTGCGTCTTTTGAATTACTCACATACCCCTCAGCTAAGCATGTGGAAACTTTCTTCTTGCTTACACATTTTGCTCTCTCTCACTGAGCTGGTGTGAGTTTGCCTGTGGTGAGCACTATGAAACCGCCGAGACAAAGCTAGATTCCTTTGCTTATCTCTCCGTTTACATCTACCTGAGTGGTTCAACAGTGGAATTTACTACGTCTGCAACTAAAATAAATCATGGTACACGCTTGGCAGAGCTTAAACCCGGAACCAGACACATCAGAATATGTGTCATTTTCTTCCGCAACACCAGTCTTTAATGTACCAAGTGAGTTTTTAAATGCTCTGACATGAAACTTGGCCAGGACCAGCTATCTTGTATGTTAGACTGTAACTGAAAGTGTTTCTTGGGTTTGTGAAAGGGTATCAAGATAGGCATAAACAAATTTTAAGCCACAGTAGTCAGCTGGTTGGTCCACTACTGTGATTCAGACTGAAATGTCTTGACAACTAATGTATGGATTGCCATAAAATGTGGTTCAGACATTTATCATGACTAGAGGATAAACTGATGAAACCCTAACCCTCCATATATCCAACTTGGCATATCATAATATGGAAATGCCTGAATATCAAACAAATAGCAATGGCTCATGTCAGCAAAAGTCTGTCATTCAAGGTCATTAAATTTACTTATTTCTTGTCAATATACACAAATTTTAACCTTCGCTCAACCTACTCTGTCATCACACAGCCAGCATGACTTGTCCTGCAACATGAACACTCACAAGTTGCAAATATAGGAACCATTCCCATCTCAACCATTAGGAAAAGGTGGTATAATATATTATCAGCTCAGAGCAATATAAACCAATCATGTACTTTAACTCTCTTTCAGACATGCTCTTTGTTACATAAATGTTGGCAATTTTACATGGTGGCTGATTCACTTTTACATAACAACCACTGTAAAGGATTCTGGCACTTTGTTTTTATAGGCTACTTGTGGTGCACAAGTGTTTTACACGTTTTACAGTCATGACAAAGTACATGTGTGTATGTGCGAATCACATTTTAGTAAAAAAAAACAAAACAAAAACACTCTCTAATTGAATGTATCACAAGAAGTTTGATCTGAGTTTGGGGCATGGTTGATTTGAATTTTTTCAGGATATTGTTTGCAGACTGACTGAAGGTCAAATTTTATTAAGTGTCTTATGAATAAGGAAACATTGTGAGTTTGTAGCCTCGGGCCCTTGTTTCTTGGTTCAATTATTAATTTTCAAGCATGACTCCCCACATGCTTAGGTCAAATATTGTGATGCATGCATGGTTTGCATTACATTAGATGTCCACTGGCTTCGTTGCAGGCTTTTAATGGGTTTTTTTGCCTATTAAGTTTAATAGATGTCATAACTGTCATCTTGTTGGATTTATTTCCAACTTAAGAATAAACAACAATATCTTTCTTATATTATAAGCTAGTGGTCCTAATGCTTCTCTCCATCCATTGTCTGTTTATATTCAGGATTTTTTTTTCAGAAATCTTAATCTCCTCACATTTCTTTCCTCCAGAAGAGCAGCATAGAAATTGTAGACTACAGGAGCATTTTCCCTTTTTCCTTCTTTCACTGCAAAGTAAATCACAAACTGATACTAATATTGCAGAGTTTGCGCTACAGTGTACATACATAAACATATATCGTACTTTGCCATTTTCCCAGTTAAAGTCCTTATCATTTAATTGTCCTTCTTTGGGGAATTGTTATCACAAGATGAAGGAGGAAGAGGAAGGAGGAAGTATTTTTTGGTAGCCTTACTTTAGCTATCAGCATTCAACACATGTTGACCACTCTCAGATTTCAGGTCAGATTTCGGCTTGAACATGTACAATTTTTTTTTTTTTAAATTGATGATTAAAGTAACTAGCACAAAAAGTAGGATGCAAAATCCTACCACTGTAGCTTGTTTTGTGTTTTTTTAAGTAATTTCTGTAAATCAAGCAGAAACATTCCAGTAGAGCCCCACATTAAAGATGTGACATTTGAAAGGTGTATATGTACAGGCATGTTAAAATATATGACAATACTTCTGCTCTGGATAATAATTTAATTTTAAGAAAAGTTCAGCTACTTTGTAAAAATATATTACAATGACAACTTCACCTTCTTTCTTTCTGTGAAATCCAGAATGAACATTCAAATATTTCTTGTTAAAAAAATGTACCTGTATAAAACATGATGTCTTCTGCTTCACTGTCAAAACTCATTCTCAGTGTTTGTGCATACATACTTACATACTCGTGTATGTACTTGTGCTTATTGTTTTCTGAAATCCCTCTAAACTAGTTGTGATGTTCCAAATCCTGAGTGGTACATGTTTTAAAATGAGATTTAAGTTGAGTTTAGAGGAACTTTCCTCCTTCAGGGGATTATTTTGAAACCGTCTACTGATGTCAAACTGAACATTCATCACTGAGAAGTGAAACTCAAATATCCAACTGTAGGAATAAGAAGTAGAGAGGGGACTTAAAGTGAACTTAGGTATGCTGTATGCTATTAACATGTCACACCTGTGATTTGTCTAACAAACAAGTACATTTTTATTCTTATTGATCATTTTTCTGTATGATCAGACAATAAATGCAGCTGCTAATGAAGGGATAGCTGTGTGTGCAAAATCTCCAGTGAGCCCTGTGTGAAATTAGAGCAGCCATTAGGCACCATTGTAACAGTTGCTCTTAAACCATGACAGCTGGTTTAATTGATCTGCAACATGAATGTATTCTTTTTCTTAGTGACATACAATGATATGAGCCCACATTTTTTAAAACAGGAATTAGCAAGAGGATAACACTTTTAAATTCTTACCTTTGTTGTAAAACTATTTGTGGTGCATAGAGTTTGCTTTCATTTTTATGTACACAGTGCTGATAAAGACATCTTTTAATTTATCTCCAAATCATATTTTACTCAAAAAACAAACATAAATTTGACAGCAGTATTGTTTATAGTTGTAGAAAGTCAGGATTTTCAAAGCCATTAGCGTAATATGCATTCATCATCAATTTAATCAGAAGATGTGGACAAATTTCACTTAATAACAGAAAACTTTGACCTGTTGTTGAGACTCCATAAAAAGTAAGTATTTGTTTTTTTGAAGTGTCTGAAATGTTTGTGCCTCTTCAGGTTCTTTGTGAACTTCCCATCGGCCAAACAGTACTTCAGCCAATTCCAGGACATGGAGGATCCCGAGGAGATGGAGCGAAGCAGCCAACTTCGCCACCATGCCCGCAGGGTGATGAATGCTATCAATACTGTGGTGGAGAACCTCCATGACCCAGAGAAGGTGTCGTCAGTTCTGGCCTTGGTGGGAAAGGCCCATGCTATCAAACACAAAGTGGAACCCATGTACTTCAAGGTAACTTTTGACCTTATTAGACTTTTCACATTATTCACCTTTGAAGTTCAGGAAATACTTGATAATGAAATATAAAATTTACTGTTCTTATAGCATTGCCTTTGGCTGTAGGAAGCAGCTGTTTGCAGTGAAAAATCTCAAAATAAACATCACACAAACATAAATCCAAATAAATGATAATGTAAAAAAGTTACTGTTAATTAGTTTAAGATGTCAAATTAAAGGGTTATGATGTGCAAGAGTTGTATTTACACCTTGGTTCCTCTACAACCAGCTGGAAAAAAAATTCTATCAGTGTATGTTTACATTTCACAATTACTTTGTGAGCATACAAAAAAATACATGCATTACTTTTTGCTATCTCCATTCAAGAGCATGGACATTCACATTGTAAGCTTGAATTTTTTTATTTCACATTCAGATTGTGCAGACATGCTCTCAAAATGAAAGAGGATCTCTTGAATATGAATAGGAAAAAGGCCCTGTAATACATCTGTCTTCTTAGTCCTGCTGTTATTATAGATGTGTCTGGATGAACCATGGATCCACAACAAATACAAATGTTGAGTATAGCTATGACAACCTTTTTCATTATGAAAATTTGGGAGGTGATTCACTGTTAGGAAAAGTTTAGTTTCCCAGTTTTGGACACTTGGTGTACACATGAAACAAAGTAAATTGTGTCCTGAAAAATGATAGCCAAACTCTCTTTTTCCTGAATAAGCAGCACAATGAAAGTATTTCCTTGATTCAGCAGTTTTGAATTGTCAGTGCACCCCCCAAGAAATCCTCTCATTAAAAATCTAATATCACTGGGGATTCTTCTGGCTATTTGGTAAATGGGCTGCATTTATTAAGGCCAAATCCTACCCCCTTTGTACTCATATCTGTTTATTATTTCCCAAATGTAGCTATTTTTTCAACTTTTGTGCTGTGAGCATTTGCTTGGAAGTTGAAGGCTGCACTTGTAAAGCCAGCCAAATGTTGGAATATGAGTTGTCCCTGGTGTTGTGAGGAATGTGTGCAGAAATATATCAAACCTTTCTGAACTGCATGTCTTGCTCTGTAATTCTAGAAATGATACATTATACCATCCCTGAAATTAGTGACAAAAACAACTAATTTCATACCCAGCATTACTGATATGTGTGGTTGGGTGTGGTCAGACGTCTGCTGCACACTGATGTCAGACACACCATGAGAAACAAAACAATCTAAATGAGAGAACATTAAAGATGTAACTGAATAGTTACAGTATGGGATGTACATGAATGGAAAGTGTGAGCGGTTGCATGTGCAGGTGTTGTTAGATGCATGACAATGCAGCATAACTGAACTAAACAAAAACAGCCTGAGGAGAGAAGCAGAGAGCTGGAAGCAGTCAGAGGAGAGAGAGAGTGAGAGAGAGGGAGGGGGTGGGGGTGGGGTGGGGACTATTGCTAGATTTTACAGTGCTGATCACCTGTTGAGGCATAAAAAGGATCTTCATAAATGTTTAAGATCCAGTGTTTAATTTAGAGGATATGGTTACATAATTTTTCAGCTTGAAAATCAAATATGCTTCCCTCTTCATCTGATTGAAGAGGGAAGCATATGCTTCCCCTCCTCAAGTCTTTTGAATATCGTCTGCAGTTGGTTGATAAATGCAGCTGTGAAGAGAACACATTACCATCATTTAAGCATCCCTCTGCTGGCTTCCGATTGCCTTCCGAATAGAGTTTAAGACTTAATTGATCACTGTGTGAATAAGTCATTAAATGGATAGGTCCCTGAACCCGAAAGCCCATATACACAAGGGTGAACCTTTCAACTTATTATTAAGTTGTTTTTTTTTTTGGTATTCCGCTTCCTGTCCTATGATTATGGTGATCATGATGGTGGTGTCAGGTTTATTCAGCATTATATAGGACACAGCACAGTTTGTGTAAAGTTAATATACACGGAGGGAAAAAGCTAATGTGCTTATTAATTATGTGTGCCTTTATAGCAACATTATAGACAGTGGGGTCTAGGCTAGTGATCTCAGACTTTTCGACCCTAGTGTACATGTATAACGATATAGAGAAAAACAAATTAACAGAGATTGTAAACAGGGATTGTAAATCTGAGAGTAAATACTTTTTAAAAATAAACTCTGAAGAATGATATTTTCAGCAAATAAGTATTATAGTTTCACATGTAACAACCCCTAACTGAAAACTTATTAACAGATTAAAAGAGATTCAAATGACTGCATTTATATTGTGTTTTTCTAGCCTTCCTACCACTCAGTGTGTACATTAGACACCACATTTGCTCATACACTGATGGCAGAGGCTTCATGCAAGGTAAAAACCTGTTCATCAGGAGTATGCTGATTCACACTTATACATTTGTTGTCCGAGGATGTTATGACCTGTAAACTGAAGGAGTTGGGGATTGAATTTGAGAGTTAGTGTGAACTGAAATGAGCCTGAAGATTTTCATCAGTCACACAGAAAATTCAGATTTAATGAAGTCATTTATCAAGCTAGATGACAAAATTTGCAGAACTTCTTTTAAAAAATGATGATTTATTGCTTTTCTCTTTTTTATATAAATATAGTGGAAAGGGGAGCTTTTTGTGTTCTGAGCTTTTCAGTCAGACAAAAAAAGTGCGGAAGATGTTAACTGTGAAATAATGATAAAAACAGTCCTAACAAGAAACATGCATCATTTCATTTGGTAGAATTTATTGTAAGTTTTTATTGTAAGGCAGAAGCGAGAATTGAAGTGTTTTCACATTTTCGTAGATGCATCACTGCAGTTAAATGATATTGCATGTGTTTGTTGATGATGATGTGGTAGACAAGCTTCAACACTGCAGCTCCTCTACCACATTTACATACATGTTTCTCTCTTTATTATTCCCTTTATGGATATATGTACTTTTTTGCTCTCCACCTGTGTTGTCCATTCTCTCTCCACTTTGTCATTTTCGCTCCCTTTGTAATGCCTGTCCACCCACTGCTTTCATGTTTTACTCTCATCATTTTCAATTCTCACCTGTCTCACCCACTTTTCTATAACAGTGAATTGGCCCCCTCCCCCCTCCACCACCGCTACAGGCGCTACAGCTCTGTTTCTACTTTACATCCCGAATATTATTTTCTCTATATTACATTCTCTCTTCTTGCCACCTGCCATTAGGTTGATACCTATACACAGTTCCCCACTTTGACTCTCTTTCTATCCCTGCCTTTCTCATACAGTTTCACTCTTTTTTAATATTAATTCAGTTTCTTTCACCTTGCTTTCAGATCCTAAGTGGCGTGATGCTGGAGGTGTTGTCTGAAGATTTCCCAGAATTCTTCACAGCAGAGGTGCAGATGGTCTGGACCAAATTAATGGGGGCGGTGTACTGGCATGTGACCGGGGCCTACACAGAGGTGGGCTGGCTCCAGGTCTCCAGCTCAGCGGTGTGAAGAGTGATGAGGAAGAGATGGGTATAGGAGTTTCCAGTGGACTTTATGAAATGGCAAAAGAAGGCAAATGATGTATATGTGATCATGTATATTTATGGAGCTGAGTGGAACTGTAAACAGAATTTGTGAGGATAGTTTCACAGATATGTATGAGATTAATGTGGTAATCCGCACAGTTCTGCTTTTTATTCTGATGCTAAGCCTTCACTGATCTGCTGTTTCTACATTACGTATCCCAGAAAACACTTGTACACCAAACAATGTAGCCAGACAACATCTAACTTTAATCCTAATGATGTTTTAGTTTATTTTAGTGGTGCTTTGGTTTGGGTTTTTAGCCACTTTGGCTATCAATGCTAATACTAACTATATATTTTGTTCCTGTCTATTCCAAACAAACTGCTTCCAAAAGTATATAACAACATTTCCTGTGTGGGTGTCTTGGGATCCACCAAGTGCTTAGATGAGCAAATCCAAAGCTTTAATGAATAGATATAGACTTAATTACTGTTATATTAATTTGTCACTGACCACCCACTCAGCCCTACCCCCCTTAGTTATTGTTGCTAAGGCTGCCAAGCTTTAGTGGTTTATGATAAAGGTTTCACCTTTACCACTCACAGGTCTTTGTCCTTAATTTCAGAATGAGGTAGAAGGAAAGTGAGTAAACTTCTAGTTGTAGGCTGTGAAAAGGGTTTTAAATATGCCCTTGAAGGCTATGTAACAGCTACATTGTATTAAGCCAAAAGATTAAAGCTACATGTCCCATGTAAAAGGTCAGCATCCTATGTATTATGGTTCAGTATGATAAAGAAAATAGCCTACTGTATTATAGAATATAACAATGATATAACAATGATAGTGTATCATTGTATAATTTAGGACTGGCTCCAACACTTTGGGTTATACTACCAGTCCATAATGGAGCTTTTTCCAACGTAACCACACAAATGCAGTTAAATTTAGTTGAAAAAGACATCATCCAACAGATAAATATGAAAAATAGTTCCACATGGATGCACTCTACTTCGCCATATAGAGTAATTTAGTTCAAAGCTCAATTGAATTGTCAGGAGTATAGTTATCTTTGATATTAGGGGCAGTCAGTTTTTGAAATAGCAGTTTAACAGTTCAATTTTATGATTAATTTACATAAAAAATGCTGCGGATTATTACTTTACAAAATTCATTTCTGTGGAAACCTGCAGTGAGATGCATCTTTTGGCTAAGCCGCACATATGAATACACCTCAAAATATTTCAAAAGCGAGATCAAGAAAAGTTTAGACAAGAAATGATTCAGCTTAATGATTAAGCTATGAGAGGGTGGGGGGCAGTTAGTCATTGAAGCCCCAGCTATGGGACCATGGAGCTGCCGACTGTTAATAGATTCTCTTTGTGTCCTACTACTATATCCTCATGCTTAGGGGACCAGCGCCCCTCTCTCTCTCTATTGATGCATTATGTGCTCTTAATGTCTTGTTTAACTTTACTGAGATGTTGTTTGTGTAAGTGTACAGTGGGCAAATGTGCATACTCTTCTGCCTTTGTTTACAACTCATTGGCACGTTTATCTGTTGATGTGCTGAGGAGGGCTGTTTCTTCTTTGTCAAGAGTCTTGGACTTGCAACAATGCTATAAGTTTCCTCCTCTTTCCCTTCACAAACATTTCATTTCCACAACTTACACCACCGTTGCAAAAGTAAGATGGAAACTATCAGCAGGTGGACACAATCAGCAACCACACATGTACTCATTCACACACGGGCATCCTATAAGACCTCCCATACTTAATATTTACAGGACTGTCAGTTAGTTTATCTCTCCAAACCCCCATCAGAGAGACATGCTGCTTTAAAGGCTCCATTAAGGGCTTTAGGAACTCACTCCGGAGGTCTACAGAAAACATGTCAGCTCTAGAAGTGCCATCACTCTGTTTCTTTAAATGTCTCACCCATCTGAAACAAAAAAATGATGCCTGAATATATAAAGACACATGAGATGAATGATGTGGATTGTATTGCATTCACTCATACTGTGTATAATTTCTTGATATTGGATAAATGGATTTATCAGACAGTTTGTTCCTAAATTCTGGCATCACATTCAGATTTTAAACTGCTGAAAACATGTCAGACTGCCTTGCTTTACCTCACTTAACTTCACATTCTTGTCACCATTGTCATGAGTCTTTGGATTGCACACACTGCTGTTTGAAGTCACCCATCCCCAAGACTCTCTCTATTAAATTCCCAAACACACACAGCAAATCTGTTTAGGATGGACATTTGATCCAATCTCCAGTTTGCATCTGCTCCAGTGACGTCCTGTATCTCCCATCTGACCCCCCTTGGCATCGGCATCTGGCATTAATGAGGAAGTAATAGTCTCCTGTCCTCCTCATTTGGTCATTCATCTACTGTAACTTCCCATCGCCTCTGTCGAGACTGCGTCACTGAGAGCAAAAACAATTATGACTGGATAGATGGTCTGAAACCCATCACCCCATGTTGGCCATTGTTGGTGCTCTTTAACTCTTTAATTCACATACAGGAAACTAAATTTAGCAAAACAAGAATAAATACATTGAATATTTTTTCACTGACATCCTGAAGATGCTTAACTATATGTTAGCATGATGCTTATTTTGCTTTACATTAGTGATCCTCAAACTTTATTAGTCAGAACAACAGTTTTTGTCAACCAGGAAGAATAGGAAAAATAATGAGTCAAGTGAAATGTTCAGCATTCATTTTGGCACGTGTGAAAAGTTAAATCTTACCTCATGTTATTTTGCTCTCTGAAATGGATATCATATAATAAGACTTTTATCCCAGTGTGGGTGCAGGTGAAATGACATTACAGTATTACATTTGATCAAGTTTGGTTTCGCTTCATGTTTTCACCCTAGTCATATGTACATAAGTGTTGTTGCACAATTTCAGTTTACCAATTAAAATAACACTTGACTGTAAACTGTGGAAATAAATAAAGTTTAAATATATAAAAGTGGTGTGTCAATAAAAAGAAAATGCAACAGGAATGACATGAATTAATGTTTTATCTGGATGTATTTTCTTTCTGCAATTTTCTGGAAATTTGGCTAAAACTTTAAAATTACAATACAATGGAAACTTGACTGTTGAAGATTTATTTAAATGTTTGAGGAAGATTACTGGTAAATATTAAAGATTAGATACTGTAATCTCAATATAGCTAATCTGAAGTGTTATTATAGTTTAATCCACATATCTGTATACGCAAGCCAAGAACAGCTATCAAAGCTTTTTAAATCCCATTATTTAAAGTTAAAGGCCATTTCCACTCATAATCAATATTTGTCTCAGAGTCAGGTCACCTATGATCAGTCCATTTCATACCATCCATACAGCCAACTGCAGCATGTGGACATTTATATTCAGTTTTGTTCAAGAACCGGACATATTTAAAAATTGTTCTTTGGTTGTGATTTACATTCATTCATTCATTTCCTGAATCGCTTTATTCTCTCATTCATTTTAAAAAATAAAATTGTTTCAAATAGATAATTTTAACCAAAATCATACTTTCTGTGACATTAACATTGTTCATTTCCAGGTCAATGAGCACCATACTTGAGTACTGAATTACTCTCAGCCAGAGGTGTCACGTGACTCGCTGACTTGTAAATGAACAGTGCGGACACAGTTGTAAATTTTAATTTGTTTAAAATGATCTTTTTTAAATGATTTTATCTTTTTAAAACATTGATTATGACTGGAAATGGCCTTTAATACATCGAGAGAACAGAATTTTATTTGCTCAAGATGAAACATGTGCTTTTGAGATAAAGCGATTTCAAAAAATAATGGCAGCATGAGCCAATTTCTGCTTCTCTATCTATGAAATGATCTTTTAGATCCAACTCTTGTAGAATGTCACTAAAAGCTTCTATTAAACAAGTCCCTTTTCAAGTTGAACTGGTTTATGTCACACAGTGGTAAGTCAGACAAGTGGATAAAAATACGCATTTGTCAAACAAACCTCAAGTAAACTATCTCCACTTTGGCTTAAATAGCTCATAAATGATTCGTTTCAAAATATACAGCAATCCTATTCTGTGCCTGACTTTGGACGTCAGTGTTCCTTTGAGGTCAGGTCTCTTGGTCTTGTCAAGCGGCTCTTGGTTCAGGACTATTTTTGTTCAGCAAAGTCGCCCGACATTTTGTTTATGTAGCACTGTGTGGTGTGAAACCAGTCTGCAAACACACTCACACAACAGAGACTTACTGTTGCTCTTGCTAAGCTGCAGGTTTTGTGTCCCTCCTCATCTATATGCAGCATTTTCCCCATCACATAACNCACACACACACACACACACACACACACACACACACACACACACACACACACACACACACACACACACACACACACACACACACACACATTGCTTATGTGCAGACACATCCCAGTCACTTTTTCATTTACACATGTATGGTCTTGCATCACTTTGGCCAAGCTAGATATATCCTCACATGCCAAGTATACTACAGCAGTACTTAATCCAATATTTTGAGTCATTTGAAGCTGAACATTAAACAAACATTGGTTTGCTCAATAAAGTATCTCACACATTCATCAACTTTCAGCAAATAAGGGCATCACAGCATATGTGGAACATGTTTTCGTCGTGAAATGTCTTTGTCTATCAGTTGAAAAGTTAGGACTTTATATTTTTCTAAATATATCTATGAGAAGGATTCTATGTATTTGAATACTGTATATGATTATGTCAATGTATACTGCATTGTTGGTGGGAGCGAGTGCAGTGGCTTTCTAGTGTTTTGAGCATGTTTGCACAGCCTACCACAGACTTGTACCTTCGCAGACCTGGTGAAAATGAAAATGATCATCAATAAAATGTACTTGAAAATTTTGTGTCTATATCAGTTTTTGTTTTTTAGATAATACGGAGGATTTGACACATAGATATATGATACAGATGAAGATGTGACTTCTAGCTTCTTCCAATGTTGTCAACATGTCAGATATATTCCTGGTGCAATGATGAGCATACAAGCTATTCTGTTCTGTGGCAAATGGCTTTTGACTGCAGTTTTGCAAAGCTCACCAGAGACAATTACATGAAGGTTACATCACCTGGAAAAACTGTTTGAATTTATGTATCTGAATCACATTTTTATCTAAAGTTGCAGCAAAGGAAAGCGTAGGATCAAAGTCAACTGTCACCAAAATCTCAAGTGGAACAGACTAAAATTATTCACTTAACATTTAAATTGTATAAAACTTAACCTAATTGATCCTAATCGCTCAGTTTACTTCATTTCTATGTTTGAGAATGGACACAATAAGACTTTAATAAAAGGTTACAGTCCAACAAAAGTTTTCATTCTCCTCCTTTTGTGTGAGGAAATGTACACTATGATAAGATTTTTTGTGCACCATTACTATCATTACCACTGCTACACTACTTCTACTACTGTACCACTACTACATGAGCACTGATCTCCACAAAACACTATTTTTTGTTCATGCATTTACTGTCTTCCTTTCATAATCCCAGTTATGGTGAAGGAAAAGGACCAAAACATTAAAAACTCACTGTCACAGGTAGTCTGTTAACTCCACCACTGCAAATGCCACTCCTTGGTTGAAATCAAACCACAGCAGGTACAAACGTAAAAATTAACCTTTTTTAATTTCAGTTCAACTTTGCATCAAAACACGTTGCACTACTCTTTTCAGTCATTTATCCTGTTTTCAGCTCAGAGATTCAAGTTTGTCTACTATATTAAATGGTGACATATGAATTACCCCTTATTAAATAAACAAAATATTATTATGCTTAGGATTCTCTTTCATTCATTCATTCATTCATTCATTCATTCATTCATTCATTCATTCATTCATTTTCTATACTGCTTATCCTACAACAGGTCAGGGGACTGAAACTAATCCCGGCTGTCACTGGCAATTTTGCATGTTGGGAGGAACTGCTTTTACACAATACCATCAACGTTTATGTTTATGGAAGTCAGAGTTGGAGTGTGTTTGAGAAATGTGATGCTCACATAATGAATGTTGTTTTTCTGCAGGGGGTCTAGTTGGTTCATAATGTAGCTGCAGATCACAAATGTGCAAAAAGTGCTTCATAAACTGGTTATATTTTGAAATGAATTCTTTGACACACACAAAGCCGGAGCAAACGTCTGAAAACTGGTTTGATGTGTTTCACTTTCTATCAAGGACTCAAGCAGAAGAAGAAGAATGGATTCCATTTATTTGCAGTCTCTGATGGTATGCCTTGAATATGGGGTAATTTTTTAAAATAATTTTGACCTTCAAAGACAAAGTTTTCTTCTGCCTCTTTTTACTCTAATGATAATTTTGATATGTAATTAGAAAGACGCACCTCAGCTAAAGGTGAATTTGACCCAGATAACCCAGTGTAGTACAGATCTTCTGCCTGCAGGTAGTCCAAGCAAATACTCTGCTTGGCAGTCCCACTGTTTCAGGAACAAGAGATAATTAAATGGAATGAGAAGTAAATGTTCTTAATCAATGATTAATGGTTGCCTGTTCTCTGCTTGATGCTCCAGGCGAGACTCTATCTAAGGCTCCAGTGGGAGGTTCATGTAGGGAGGAAGACACTCATTTTTCAAATCCATACAGTAGTTTATTAAAATCGCACATCTTGTCTTCAAAGCTTTGTTGTACATTCATCTATAAGCAGGGATGTATCTTCTGCATTCAGAAAAAGCATTCATACATGCAGCTATGTATAATTTCTGAATACAAATTTCAGCATTTAGTGATGTGTAATGGTTGGGTTGAAAATGTACATTTGCACATAGGAATCAAATTTGTTTTCTCTCTGCCTGGCTTGAGTAATATAAATAGGTGAGGCAGGTAAATAACACCCTGAGAGCAATTCTCCCACGAGTGTCTCCATTCTGCACAGCTGGTCGACAGGACACCAACTTGTCACCATGGCAACACATTTTTCCCACTGCCAGATATTGTCATTTCTGGAGAGTGCTTGTAACAGCGGGAAAATCAGACCCCATGGGGCGGCTGCGCAAACACACTTGAACAAACTCTACTTTCACTCTGACCTGGAAACACACAGAGGCTAGTAATAGGTGAAATCTGAGGAACACATTACTCCGAAGCCAAAAATATTACCAGTCTTAAGCTACTTAAGCCTTAAATTGCAATAACATTTATCATTTAATCAGGGGTGCAAGCAGACACTCCTGCACACATCTGTCTCTGTCAGCAGGTAATGAGATATTTGAATTAACTAGTTATTTTGAATATGACACAGCAGCAGAATCTGATGAGATGTCACTTGCTGAGATTTACAAGCTTTTTATTACTGGTGGCAGGAGGTATGGTAGAAACACTGCTGAAGATCAGTAGTTTCATATGTAATAAGGCAACGAAATGAGTTCTCTAAATGAATGAAGCAGCTATAATTGAAATATTTCATAAAAACATGACTGTGTGCAATGTGAGAAGTGTTACTCATGATGATGAACATTCAGAGGATTACTACTGATTCTGCAGCTCCTTTTCTGAATCTACTTTCAGCTCATTGTTTAAGTTTTCACCTTACAACTGTACTGTTTTGGTTCACCCTCAGTGTTCCCACTTTGTCAATTTGGCACTCGTTTTCAGAGAAAAAGCTCTAAAAAGAGAGAGAGAGAGAGAGAGAGAGAGAGAGAGAGAGAGAGAGAGAGAGAGAGAGAGAGAGAGAGAGAGAGAGAGAGAGAGAGAGACTTACCTGTATATTCACCAAAAATATGACTCCAAATTGAACAACGATGTTGCTCCATAACTGCTGGATGTTTAAATACGCAAATGCTAGCTATAAGCTCAACATATCAAATTAAAAGGTAATGATTTGCCATCATGATGTGTCTTGTTTCCACTGTTTCCAAGTTGACAAAATGTCCTTAAATGCAGATTTAAACACCATACTAATCAATATGTGATAAATAACCGATTGACACATAAAATGCAAAAGTGGCTATAGTGGCAAAGCAGAGAATCATAACCCAGCTCTGCAGTTCCCCTCAGTTTCTTTCAGCTCATCGTTTTTGTTTTATCTACTTTACTGTTTGATTCAGTCTCTCCATTCTTATCAACTTTATGTCTAGCAGCAGTGAGTGCTCACTGCACTGCACCTGCTCCACACAATAGACATATTTAGTGACAAGCTGGTGAATACAGTGGAGTATTTAAAAGTTTGATATTCCCCTGAAGATTTGATACAGAGCAAAACAAAGCTAAATATTAGACTGTCATTAATAATAATAATAATAATAATAATAATAATAATAATAATAATAATAATAATAATAATAATAATAACTTTATTTATATAGCACCTTTCAAAATAAAGTTTACAAAGTGCTTTAACAAAAAAATCAAAAACAACAAGGTTGATATTTACAAGATGAAGAAAAAAAGGACCATAAAAAATATAATTAAAGAGGAAAGAAATATAGAAATATATATACATGCACAGTAATGACAATCAAACAACCAGCATCATCACATAAATACCAAAGAAGTTATTGATTCAGCAAGTCTTATTTCCTCAGGCAGCTCATTCCAAACCTCTGGATTTCATATATAACCTTGAGCAAGATCTAGGCATGCTTTAAAAGTAATCAACAAAATCTTAAAATCAGTTTTAAGATGGACATGGAGCCAATGCAGAGCAGAGAGGGTGATGTGGTGATGTTTGTTGAAACCAGATCTGAACTAATTGGAGACTATGGAGAGATTTTAGTTTATTTCTAATAATTCTCAACCATGAATCTAGAGAAGTTATTTTCAGTGAAATGTTAGTTTTGCTTGTTGATGCTAAGTTGTTTCACAGATGAATATTAGCTGCTAATTTTTTTTACAAACTCATGTTAGCACGTTACTTTCTGATTGATTTCCATCTGCTGTGCATAGCTTATAAACAGACCCCATCGGCGTCATAAACATCAACTGTTTGAAAAGTTAATTGTGCTGTGAGGCATCAATCAAAGACTACCCTCCCTGGAAGAGATCTCCTGCTCTTGCTGCCTCAGAAGGTCCAGGTCTATCCTCAAAGACTCCTCCCATCCAGCACGTCATCTGTTCGACCCAATGCCTTTGGGCCGGCGCTACAGGTCTTTGAAAGCCCGTACCTCCAGGCTCACCAACAGTTTCTTCCCTTGGGCCATAAGAACTCTGAACAATCAATAATCATGTAAATACCATTCCTATTAATTACATAATACAAAACCACAAATGGGATCACCTCATCAAGTTTCACTCTCCATCAAGGAACCAGACAAAGACGCCTACCCTCTCCATCTCTATTTGCCATTTTTATTGAACCACTTGCTGCAGCAATATTACAGAATAACCTTTAAGGTCATTAACAACTTCTCCAAAATATCACAATACAACATAAACTGGAATAAATCAACCAACCTACTATAATCTATAGATGCTTGGGATTCTGCAGCCCAAAATTCACGTCCCTCACATCGGTAACATAAAATATTTAGGTATCAGTATCTCATCCAGGCTGTCAGAACTTTTCAACCTCAACTACATGAAATCCAGAATCACACTTTTAACTTTACAAAACAGAAAATCACAAGGCAGTCTTGAAGCACCATCATTACTTTCAAGCAGTTTAAGCTTGTTAAGGGACTTGATAACGAGTTCATTATTAGAATCAGGTGTGTTAAAGTCAGGAGATACCTAAAATATGCAGGGCAGTAGCTCTCCAGAAGCAGGGTTGGTGAGCCCTGCCATAATCTATTATCTAACACTAATATTCCACAAATATACTTTTTATTTTACCTATATCTATCTATACCATTTTTTCTTCTTCTCATCCCCCTTTGTTTTTTTTTCCTTTCTATCTCCCGCCTTACTCTTTGCACCTACACTTCCTCACACACCACAACACACAATATATAAATGTAAATGCAACTCTATCATGTTTGTGTCTGTTTTTTTTGTGTGTGCTTGTTTATTATGTTATTATTTTCATCTGTCTTGCACAATGATGTAATGTCCTTTTTCACCAATAAAAAAAAGAAAACACAGTAAAGGACAAAACTATCCAGCATACACAATATGACAAGGGGTCATCATCAGCATTTGTATGTTCAATTTCTGAATTTTATTGGGGGCTAACAAAAAATGCTTTGGCCCAGTAAATCCCTGTGACTTAAACAAGCCCAGAGCACGGCTAAACCATCTAGCATATACAGGTCAACACAAATAACAGCTCTGTGACACTTAAGTCCCCTGATTTTTAGGCGATGGTGAGTCTGTGCATCACTCCATCAACACAAAGCTCAAGAGGAGGCCTGGAAAATTTTCCAATTAGGCGGCGTGAGCATGTCTCAAAGCTGCAGATGAGATGCACAGCCACATCACTGCAACTTGACATTCCTGACAGCCACTTGTGTGAACTTCCATCTGTCTGCTGTCCATGCACCAGAGGTTTCGTGACAGAGTGGCGACAGCGGAGTCACAGATGCCATTGCGAGGAATGTCATCACTGACTTCAGAATATCCACGTACTGCTGTCTGCAAGAAATATAACTTCAGCCTAATGAGACAAAGGACAGGGACGCTCAGGATTTGATTTGTGTCTGTGTGTATCCATGGTGTGATTGTGTGTGTATTTATAGCCACTCTGTGTCTTGGAGCCATCCTCATTATGTTGCCAGGTTCTTGTTTGTTGCAATTAACAATGGTCATCATGCAATTATGTCTAAGTGGCAAAAAGCTTTAAATGTGGCTTAAAATGCTCAGTTATTCACAATTGACAACATTAATAAAATTAATATCCAAAGCAAATAATTGCTTTTTAACATCTACAGACACTTGGAAACATAATGGCACAAAGCATAAATGCACTGGGACTCTCTCCCACCAGACATTCAAACTTCTGACTCATTCTCCACCTTTAAATCCCACCTCAAGACACACTCATTCTGAGTAGTATACTCTGTCTCACACTATACAGATTCTAATTCTTGTGTGTACATTGCATTATTGCACTTTATAGTCATATTAATTTCTGTATTTATTTATCCTTGTAAATTATGCACTCTTCCACATTAACGTCCGTGAATTTATATTGTTGATGTATTATTGTTGTTTTATCTGTATCTTGTAAGGTGACCTTGAGTACTTTGAAAAGCACCTCTATATAAAATGAATCATTATTAATAATGTAACAAGTGCTTACCATGGACCCCACAGCTCCCATTCCAAATATGGATAGGGATATTTGCTGTGTGTGTTCTCTACTATCAACTCCCTGAAAGATCTCTTTCTCTACCTTTACAGAGATTTTTATATTTTTTTGCCACTAGACCACCATCTGTTGCTAAATGTGTTTAAGGAATCAAAACACTGAACACTTAAGTGAATCATATTAGCAACGGGTAAGCTTTCAGGCAAGCAGGCAGGCAGGAAAAAAACAAAAACAAGCAGTCAAGCAGGAGGTGGCAGAAAGGAATTGCAAAAACCTTTTTCAGTTGTTATGAGAGCCAAAACACTGAATGCAGGTAGGTGCTTTTCTGTGGAGATAATACTTTAAACATCTGAATCATACACAAGAAGTGCACACACATCATCACATAGCTTAGGTGTGCAGCACAATGCTGTGCTTCAATAATGCACCCTGTCATCTTCTCTAATCTGGGATTGACTAATCCCTCGATGTTGCTGATCCAACCAGCCAGGCAGAGAGACATAGAGGGAGACCAATACCTGGGAAGCAGGGTGGTGGACTCGGGGGACCATGTGCACCACCATCATGGTCCTCTCCACTCTGGCTCTTGTGTTCCGTCAGCATTTCTTCAGCCGAGTCAAAACGTAAGCTGTTTTTTGCTGTTGCTTTTGACCTTTATTGAAGCAGGGCAGGGTTTTGCTAGTTTGCTATTCCATGCCAGTTTTTATACTGTTGTTATTCAAATTTATTCAGTTATATATTGTCATCTAAACATACTTGTATGTTGTTGAAAACCTTTTCAAGATAACACAGAGGTTGACTGTAGACTTGAATGCAAAACTTCAAGAGATTTGATACAGTAAAATGTTCTGCTGGATGTGCTGACATTAACTGTGGACATACAGTTTGTGTTTTAACTTTTTTGTCATTTCAGTGAATAATACATTTACTTATTGCCTGCTGATGAAATTGTCTGTTGTATCTCTGGGTTCCAAAATTCCCAGTAGAAGTCACAAAAAAGAAATAGGCTATTATCTCACATTTTTAATCATCCACATTTTCCTTTTTAAAAAAGTGATATAAAATATTAAAATCCATGGTTAATATGTGTGTAATTGTAACTCAAATTTTCCAAAAATAGACATGACCTCTGTACTATTGGGCTTCTACAGAAATCATGAATGCTTGTAAACATAATAACTCTTTTCTTTTTATAGCATAAATTTCCACCACAACCTTTTTATTTAAGCAACTTTAATGAACATGCATTGAGAGTTTATCAAAACAAAAACACCCCACCCTCACCAATTTTGGCCTTTTTGTGATCCATAGCAGCTTTAATGAGCACCCTCAGGCCTGTGCTCTGTGCATATGCTCTAACTAATTAAGACTAATAAACTACATGGTTAAAATACATCTTGCTTAATTGAGTCCAGGATTTAATAGTCAGGGAGCCTTGATTTAAATTGCAGATGTGTCTCAGAAAGCTAACTCCTAATTTAATTTATAAACTTTAAAGTAAACCAGCCCAATTAGTGTTATTTTGTAATCTTCACACTTCTCTTCTCTGGTCATAGTCTTAGACTTAAGCAGTGTTGAGGAACACTGATTTACCTTCCAGCTGGTCCAATTTTAGCTCTCATATTCAGGTTGAAAGTTTAGCTTTTTAAAAAAAAAAAATACAGTAAAATGGTTATGCCTTCCTCAGGTGCTCTAGACATGCAGGGGTCTTTATAATGTTTGAAAATAAATGGCTTTAGCTTTAGATGTCATGATCCTCAGGTTGTCAGATATTGATCTCTGAACACAATTATGTGTAATGAGGTGCGGCGTCTCGGTTGGAGATCCATGTCTGATGCCAGAGCATGACAAAGTAGGGGCCACTACATGACTCATTTTCCAAGAGTTCTCCTCGCCTTCAGATGCTCAGCCCTCAGGCAGGGTCTGTCCACGGATCTTAAACTCATTACGGTGCTCAGCATCTACAGATGAACAAAGCAATTATGTAGTGTGAATAACAGCATGGTGTGGGGCTTGAATTGATTCCAAGGTGACTGTGTGCCGGGAAAAGAACGCTTATTACTGTGAAATGTTTGTCTCCCCCAGTTAGTCAGCCTCATTGTGACTGTTTTGTTACTGAGGGGAATCTCCAAGAGGAAGATGCTATTCTGAGCTGACTAGAGACTGGTAAATACTGATTGCAAATGCCAAGATTATTATGTTGAGAGCAACGATAACACTGACAGCTTCAAATCTCTGATGCTGGGTTAAGATGCCCTTTTCGAAGGTTGTTTTTACATAAATGCCAGAACAAACAGTTTAATTTTATTATACTACCTGCATAAATCCCAATGCAACATTATTGCAATTAAGTGTGGATCATATTAAAACCCTTCCACAGGCATCTTTGAAAAAAAAAATCAAAATATGTGTAAATAATCTTTAGCTTAACATAAAGCTGTAATGCTTAATATAGCTTGAAAATTGAGTGAACTGTTTGTGATGGATTTGTTATTCTCAGGAATACATTTGCTAAAGATCCAAACTGATAATTTATCTAATTATACAGGTACACCAACTAAGCAAACACATAAGAAATGATAATACTATAATTATGGCTGAAAGCATAAATGCAGCATGAATAAGCTGCACTGTAGAGGAAAGAACTATAATTATCAATGAGAGGGGAAATGAAGAAGAATTTTCAGTATTTTTCAGTTGTTGTTTTAAGTAGTAATCAAGTAACAACATAGTCCCACTGACCTTTCCTTTTCTTCCAAAAGTCAGTAAACTGAACAAACAATCACATTTATAAAACAGCTAAATATGCTGTGGAGAAAAGTTATACCATCCAGATTCTCCTTTTATCAACATATTAATAAAAGCAGTATTTTTCATACTTGCAACAAATATCACAAAAAGACAAAAATCAAAAATAAATCAATCCCACCAATTAACTGTTAAGTCAAAGCCTGATATTGCTTATCCTGCTGTTCCGCAAACCTCCATCCAAAAAACAAATTAGTGAGCCACATATTAATCCATAGTTGAAAATAGTCCAGAAAATATTCTATTTACTCCTGTTTAGTCATCAAATGGTTTTATTTGTAATGTGATCAGTTATGATAATGCAATATTGACTGACAGGCACTTTCAGAGTCTTAAGCAAGCAAGCTTCTAGTTTTGTTTTCAGTACTGTGTTGAAATGAATGGAAACTAGTGGCAGCTTGGAAAGAAGACAAAAATGATAAAAACCTGCTGTGAAATGCTCATCATTACAAACAGATTGAGCTTTTAAATGTTTCCACTCCTCACTAGATTAAAAGGCATCATCAGGGAATCCAATTTGTTTTGTGCACACTCACAGAATAACTATACCAACTACTGTAGTTCATTTTATAAACTACAGTAACATCATAACTGCTGGTCCAGAGAGTGATAGCGCAGAGTGAAAAGATTTCACTTTGCATTTATATTCAAATGATGAGATGATGAGATTTTGTTTATGAATGAAAATCACACACATACACACATTGATCCTATCCGATTGAGCCTAACCTGGAGTGATTAACCCACAATCATTACTTCACTCATCACCTTCACAAGTGTTTCTCTCCTTCACTTTATGTATTACAATGTTAATCAATTTTCTGACCACTGATGATCTTCACCACTTTCTCCTCTCAGTCATCCAAAAGACCTGGAGGAGAAGGAGGTACCTGATGTTCAGCGCAGCAACAATGAGAAGTGATGCTTTGTGTGTTACCAGTCATCAAGCTCAGGTAAACACTGATGAATATAATGTCGTCTTGTGTCACCAATCTCTCATAATCAGGTCACAGGTGCTGCTTTTTGTTTTTGTGACAATCTGGGATGTCAGAATCAAACCTGTGATCTGTAGTTTGTGAATAAACACTGCTTTACTAAACAACAGTCAGAGGATGACGCCTTTGCAACACATATTCTTTAATGGCACATTTAACTGGTCAGCGTCCCCTTTTAATTGATCTCTGAATTTCCAACCCGCTCTTAAATTTTGTTTACTCGTTCAGAAAGGTCAGGTGCTCTCTTGTTTAATGGATGAGGTGAAAAAACAACTGAGACAATCATTGTTTTGAAAATTAAGGAATGGTTATTTTTATTTGAAAATGTATTAATTACAAGTAAAATATTAAAATCATCAGTGTGTACAATCTATTGCAATCAACAGCTGCTGCAATAAATTAAAAAATGCACTATTTGCTCTTATTGAGTAGCAATAATTTGAGTTTTTTGTTGAGTTCATAGGAAATGAGTATATGTCTCCAAGAGACCTGAATTTGTTATGGAAATAACATAAACAAAAAACAGAAATAACAGCACTCCAGGGGTAAAACAAAAAGAGAAAAAAATGTGGTGGTGCCAAATAGGAAAGAATTTTACAGTGTGTTTTTTTTTATTCATTTAGTCCCATTGTTGTATTTTCACTCTTCTTTGGGATTCCTATTGTGAGTGCATTTATTTGTTGTCTCTCTTGAAGTCTAGTGTTGTGCCTGAGGTTTAAACTGCACTATAAGACATGCACACACCCAATGTACACATCTCTAACATGTTCAGGTTTGACATAGAGCATCATAGCTGGAATATTTTAATAAAGTAGGAGGTAACACGCCAATAACAATAGCACACATCAGGAACAGGTAATACAAAATTAAAGCTCCCATTTTGTCTAAAATATTCATTTGTCTTATCTGTAGATATTCAAGCAGCCTTGAGCTGCATTTAATAGAGGCATGTCATTCAGATGAGATCAGCATTCCTCTGACTGACACTGACATCCTCTAATGTTTACAACATAATTTTCCACACAAGTTTTTCATTAATCAGAAACACCAAAATTTTGAAAATTGAAAGGTACATACTTTTAGCAATTGTCTGTTATTTTGATACTATTATGATGTNTTTTTCATTAATCAGAAACACCAAAATTTTGAAAATTGAAAGATACATACTTTTAGCAATTGTCTGTTATTTTGATACTATTATGATGTATATTTGTGTTAAACATAGTCAAACTTTAAAACTTGAGCTGAACATGTGTAAAAATGCTACAAGCAAACCTAACTTGAAATGTTATGTCTATTTCCTCCTTGTGATGACATTCGATTTTTCCACATTGTCCATGGTTATTTGTATGTCCACTCATACATATCGGATTGGATTCTGGCTTAAACATGCACAAATTTATTTGAGAGGTTTCCATTTCAAGTAAAATCCAGGCTGTTTAAGACAGAAGTTCAACTGAGGGGTTGCAGAAAGATC
>JANJYP010017591.1:0-12187 GCA_024605115.1 Rastrelliger brachysoma | reverse complement strand
CTAGACCAATAGCATAACGGCAGAAAATATTCTTGCCTGGCATTAGTCTAGTCTCACACGGTAGAAACAATCCTCGTTCCAGCGCAGGTTGTGGCTGACCAATCACAACACTCTATATGTGTGACGAGTCATTGTGCCGAGCTTAGCACGATGAATACGTCACGTTGCCTGATAGCTCTGATTGGTCAATACCGCTGGTCTCTTACATGCAGAGGCAGTTTGAACAACAACTGCACCACGCTTTATCTGTGTAACAAGCGGAAACGAGTCATTGGGGCGGGCTTAGCATGATGACAATTACTCTGATTGGTCAATAGCGCTGGCCTATTGCGTGCAGAGGCAGTTTGAGTGACAATTGTTGATTCCACCCACAGGCTTCAGCGCTGTGAACGGTGTGATCCCAGACTATATAATTCATGTATAGTTTGGCTTGCCAGGCTAAAATTAATGAGCTCCTAACATTAATTTGTGGAGGTAATTATTATGTTTCTTACAGTGCAGCAGTAATCTAACATTACTATCATGGTAAAGCAGCACATCGTCAGCATATTGTTTTATATCCTGGGATCATCTGCTGTGTGGGAGCTGGTCGGAATCAGTGGATCATTTCTTAAAGTTGAGGCATTTTCTCCTTGTTTGGTTTCTTTAAAACATCAGAAAATCCAAACAAACTGAAAAACTTTGCTACAAGCCATGTGAGAACTTTAATACTTCATTAGAATTACGTTACCATTTAAAAACATTATGATACCAGTACCAATGTGAGTACAATTAAAAGCAGAAATTTGATGTTGGGTCCACAACAAAAAGGTTATATGTATGTTTATTTTCACATTTTGATGCCTTTTAATTTAACAAAACCATCATTAACCCTTTAATGGTGTTGCTTTTAAGGTGTATTTTTTCACTTTTTCTATGCTACATTAATTAATTACATTAATTGACACCGCCTTGGATCATGTCATTGACCGTCAAACACCATGCCAAATATTGTAACCATAAAACATAATAAAATATTGCTTTTTATTACTATTATTAGTTGGACATTTTTACCATAATTCTCTACTTTATTCACTTAAAATGGATTAAAAGCATAAATTTGACTAAAAAAATAAGAAAAAGTGCAAGTTATTAAAACATTTATTTTCACATTTTAACCACATGGACACAAAAAAACATCACTGACCCTTTGTAGTTATAGTTTTTATGGTGTATTTTTTTTTTACTGTTTTGGTGAATAAAAGTTGATAAACAATGTTACAATATGCTGTTTTATTTCTAGGAGCAGATACAACAGCTGTGAAAACATTTCCAGGGAACCACTTTCTGTGTCTGTGTGTGTGTGTTTACTGAAAGGAAATGTGTTTGAGATGATTTCTGTTAAATTTGAAGATTGAGAGCCGTAGGAGGTTTTGTGCTCTTTTTGCCCTGATCAACATCCTTCCTGCCAAAATACACACCAAAGTCTCACAGCTTCTCCTTTAAAATCTCTACAAGTGGAGCTGTGACTAAAATGTTATTAACTTAGTAATAGATAAGAAAAATACCAGAATAACTTGTGCCTTGACTGCATTTTTATGATTCTGCTGTGTGATAAAAACAGATTTGGTAGACTAAATAGAGCACTTGTTCCCATGCAATTATTCCCTTTATAAAGAATGACACTATTGTTTATTATATTACATGTTTATCCAATGCATCAAACTGCATTATTTTTTTTTTGTATCCAGTAATAGTCTTTGTGTGATTCAAGGTGACTCTCATAATTGGTTGCTGCACAAAACCCAAAATTTCTATCAGAGGAAAACACTCACCCACACACACGCGCGCGCACACACACACACACACACACAGTCAGTATAATGCAATCTCCTGTTGCTTTGTTCCCACCCTAAACAAAGAAACAATTTGGGAGCATAAAGCAGGATTTAGTGATGAGAAATTACATGCGACCATGTGTGGACAATCCTGTTGCTGTTGTAGAGAATTAAAAATGAAGCCACAAATCATGGGGAAATGTTTGTTGTTTTGTTTTTTACCACACTGCTAATTTTTTTCTGCTATTGCCAAGATTAAATGTCGTATGGTTATATGTGGTTATATCTTTGTATGCCTTTAACCCGTTTGTAGGTCATTTTGCATCAGAAACTAAAATCTATTTAACCCATTTGTCTTTTTTGAGGCAATCTTTACCACTTGTATGAGGTATGTAATGCAAAGATAGGCCATCGGAATGTTATGGTTGCTATGGCTACAGGTCGTTCTAGTGTATAACCAAGAAGAAAAACACAAATTACTGCTGACATAAGAGATCCTGATGGAGACATTTTTAAAAGTTGAGTTTCATTTTTTCATCTCGAACACGAACAGAATGAGTCTCTAACATGTTTTAATAAAAAAGTTTTGAATAAATAAGGTCTGTAAAGGTCTATAAAACATCAAATTTAGGGTCAATAAGGAAACAAAATTCATGTTTTTATGTTGTCATGGCCTCAAAAAGGAAGAAAAAGCAAATAAATTATCGTTCTAAATAGAGCGCACTTTTTTATTGTGACCTGCAAAAAGGTTAGGAAAACTCATCAAATTAAAGAGATTTGTGGTGAAACATGTAATAATTATTTTTTCTGTAAGCTTCATACTTCACACAATGGTCCAGTAACAAGCCTTATGTTTGACACCAATGATCTGAATTAAAGGTGCCATGGTCATTGTGACCTACAAAGGGTTAATGAATCAGAAAATCACGCATTTAATTATTTATTGCTAAAAACAACAATTTATACTGATTAATTTTATTGACTAGTAATTTTCCAATTATGCTTCAACTTGAAGAGACATAGATTTTCATTGTTCAAACACAGGTGACCTCAACTTTTTGGACATTTTTTTCAGTAATAGTAATTGAATTAGTGGTGAATTTTCTTGTTTCTCAGCAGAATAGAGTCTAATTTATTTAGTTTTCGTTGTATCTCACTTGTTGCTGTGATATAGCAAATCTGATTTCAAGTAATTTTAACTGAAATTCAATAAGTTTGTACTGAATATTTCTAGACTAGAACAAATTTATTTTAGGATTCCTTGTCTAAAAAGGTTTTGCTGCATTAACAGATCATTTCACTATTATTGAATAAGTTTCTGTTGGATTTAAGTTTTTTTTTTTGTTTTTTTTGCAGCGTGTTAGCTTCTGCTTCATAGGGTGATTAGTGAAAGGCATGTTGGGTAATGTAGGAAATGTATAATACAAAGTCAAAAAAAGGTTAAGTGGAAAACTAGTACATCAAAAAAACAGAAACAAAACAGAAACACCTCAGTGATCGTTGCTGATCAATAAAAACAGAGTTTGAGCTGCCAAATGGGAGTATTGGCCCGTATCCACATCTCTGAGTCACTCATTATCTTATTATTTTGTCAGTGTTTCAAAAAAAAAGGGCTTGGTGTTGTGATCATTGACAGCTGCCGCCCTGCATGAAAAACAGTGCAGCGGGGTTTTGTAGGTTAGATTAAGGCCACAGTCAAACTGAGTCCACCAAAGCGTGAAAAACAGCGAGCAGTGAGCTAATGGAGCGGGGGGTGGGGGGTGCGGTGGGGGTGGAGTAAAACAGTTGAACTAGAATCAGTTTGTACAGGAACGCAACAAGATTAGCCACATTATTGCGACACTATTTTTTAATCCTGTTGCTACGGCAGCATGTTAGCACCATAGATGTATTATTTTATATTATCTTAACTTACACTGCAGTGTTTCTATCAGCCATACAAAGTCATTTTGCACCTTAAAACAACTTTAAACATTAATTTTCGATATTCTCTGACATTATAAAGTTATATTTTCCATTGTTATGATTTTACAGTGTAAAAAATGTAAAAATGGGTCACATTTGGGTCATGTAAGTAAAAGCTCAGCAAAAAAAAAAAAAAAAANAAAAAAAAAAAAAAAAAAAAAAAAAAAAAAAAAAAGTACATAAAAGCAAAATGGTCATTTTTGATAGATGACCATTGGTTTTACTGGTTGACACTGTCATTAGCATGTAACTGATTAGATAATTAAGATTTTAATGAATTGACAAGTTTTGCAATAAGATGTAATGTAATTTATGTGTTTTCCCTCTCTGGTTGATTTTTCCCACTGTGATGCAACCGTTTGAGTGTCTCTGCACACTCAAAGCAGCAATCATCGTTGGGTTCAGACCAGAACAACAGCACAGAGGATATTTGAGGATGTGGTCTTGGTTTAGTCCCAAATGAACTCTGCAGTGAATAGTTTGTGGTGGGAATGTGATCTGATCTCTATCTAACCAAACTAACAGGCGTACTCTGTAAGCTTGAACTAAACAACTTCTGTAGTAGCAGCAGCTTTGTTATCGCTATATTAAAGGTCAGATAATAATATAGTGACATTTGCATAGCACTCTCTGAGCTTTGAGAATGTTTGACTTGAATAAAACGTTGATATCTATAATAAAGTGCAGTAAACAGTATAACCATGTGCAAACACAGCAGCAGTGCAGGTTGGTATCAGTAGAAATTAAATCCATTTTGAGAGAATACTGTATATTAGAGGATCACGGTCAAAATGTCTAAGTGGTGTAACCATAAAAACTTCATACCAAATAATTCAACTTGCTTAAAAACACTACATTCTCAATAAAACACCATATCAACTAGTTTGGCATGATCTTACATTGTAATTTTTTTTATATTGAATGAAGGTAATGGAATACAATTGTCCACTCTATTCCATGGTTGCTAAAGCGGTTGCTAAGGTTGTCCATTCTGTTCCATGGTTGCTAAGGCGGTTGCTAATACAGTTGTTCTAAATATTACATTTAACCAGGGGAATCAGGTCAATCAGAAAACATGTACAATCATTATTAGTAAAAGTCTACTTAAATACACTGTTAAAATACACAATATTGAATATTTATCATTCTTCTGTGGTTACACCATTTGACAGTGTGTTTTGAGGGCCAATGACATTACACAACTTAGTGTCAATTGGTGTAACCAGTGTTATAAAAATCTAATTATATACAGGGAAATATGTGTGAACTAAAATGTGGAATAAATATAAACCACTTTTGTAACATAACATAACGTTATGGTTTTTAACAACTTTTTTTTTCCGTAATTTTTCATGACTTAATTTGTAAAAATGGTTGTCTTAAAGAAACATCCTGCTCCATATTGACAAAACACGTTGAAATTTAAAAGTAGAAATACTCCAAAATATGTTATTTTCATATACTGATTTTTTTTAATGAAGTAATTAATAGTATAAGTCAACTTAACTACACTGTAGATGATAAAATATTGAATATTTATCATTCCTCTGTGGTTACACCATTTGACATTTTCAGGAGTATCCAGGCTTATTTTTACTTTTGTTTAAAAAAATGGATCAAATGTCATTTATATGGGATATTTATGTTTCCACTTTCAGTCAACAGTCAATATTGCTTCTTTTAACCATGTAACAAATATTTTTTTAAGCATGTTGACAAAGATCTTTATTTAAATTTTCCCTAATCCTCACCGAGTCATTCCTGTGCCTAAAACAAAACCTCAGCCATCTGTGTAAAAGAAAAAAAAAATGGTACTGATGTTGTTGTATTACAAGTAAAAGCACACATAGGAGATGCATTATGTTTGATATGTTTGGTTTAGTGTAAGAAAAAAAAAATCCACAGGCAGTTTAGTAGCACTTCACAGCTCTAACAGTGGATCTCTGCATAAAAGAGACGTCTTCAGTCTTGTTAATAGAAAAGGAAAGCGGTGTATTTAGTGTCACTGCAGTTATACATGTTTCCCTTTTGTCCGGTGTATTGTGGCTGTGTGAGTGTCAGTCAGCTCCACATCCTGCCAACCTTATTTCTAAACCCTTTGGGGTATGTTCACCTCATTTTTTTTTTGATGAAAGGACAAACTAGTGAGTACATGCCATGATAAGAGCCGTGTCCCCGAAGGCCTCTAACACACATTCTTTTTACACATTTACATGAGGCGTGCGTGTATGTTTGTAAAAAAAAAAAAAAAAGTAAGAAAGGTGAGGAGAGAGAGGGTATTGAAGGATGTGTGTGACTACTCGCGGCTGTGTTTGTGTGTGTGTGTGTGTGTGTGTGTGTGTGTGTGTGTGTGTGTGTGTGTGTGTGTGAAAGATAGAAGTCCTATGATCAGAGGGCTTTGAAGAAGAAAGAGGTCTTTTTTTGTTCAATGTATTAGTCTCTGCTGCTTCACGTCATTCTCACAAACACACACACACACTTCCAACCCCCGGAGCCATTCCTGTGATATCACACCAATCTAGCTCACCTGCTTGTCCTTGCTCTCCTCTCCCTGCTGGAAAAAAAAAAGAAAGAAAACGCTCCTTTTGTGTCCTAGTTAAGCTCCCACTCCATAAACTGACACTCCACTACAAACTGATGGCATAAAAAGTCATCCCTGTCAGTGCCTCCCAGGAAGAACGCTTTATTACTACTACTACATCTTGTTTTTGCACAATAATTGTTTTTTTTTTTATTATTATTATTTTTATTTTCTTGTGTGTGTGAAAGTGTTATGTGATACAGAGTTATCATAGTTTTGACATTTTCATTTTATTGAGTTTTTTTTTTGAATTTCACTTTAGTTTTAGTTAAATATGGGAAAGCAATATTTAAAAAAAAATGTTTTAAATGTGCCAGAAAAAAGACAAATTTGCAGGTTAAGGATCACAAATTTGTTAAAAAAAAAAAAAAAAAAAAAAACAATTAAACAAACAAGAAAAAACATCATAAATTTGTGAGAAAAAATATCATAAATTTTCAGATATATTACGAGATTAAAGCCACAAATTTGCAAGGAAACAAATCCCATAAGTGACAGAAAAAAATATCACAATTTGCAAGAAAAAAATTACATATTTGCAAAAAAAAAAAAAAAAACCCACAAATTTGCAAGAAGAAAACTCACAACTTTGCAAAAAAAAAAAAATAAATAAAAATAAATCACACATACTCATAAAGTGTCATCCAAAAATGTCACAAATTCACAATAAAAAAATACCCAAAAATTTTGTAAAGTTGAATAAAAAAAACAAAAAACAAAAATCTGCAAGAAGGAAAGTCACAAATATGAAAAAGTTACACAAAAATAGCTTCCACATCATTTAGACAATGTGTATAATGTGTATTATATTTACCATAAAATAGGGCCCATACTGTACGTCTGCTGTATGATAATAACAGTCCCTGCTGCTATTTTAATTAATCTCTTCCTGTATGAGATATTGATTTTAGATTAACTCCATAATTTAATATAAGCAACTGATAACACTTTTATTTATATACTATCTTCAGCACATAAAATACATCTCAGAGTGAATATCTGAAGCAATAAAACAAGACTGAACCAGAGTAGCATGTGTTAATACAAACATTAAAACATGAGAGAAGAGATAAAAGTTGCATCGGTATAAACTAAGAGGAATCTAAATGAATTATGATCAGATTGTCGCCTTGCTGTTGTTACATTGTGAAATATTTTCCTGTGTCTCTTTGTTCTTTGAGTTACAGCAGAGTCCAGTCACCTCAGGCGTTTCACTGTCACGTCTTCTTAATTGCTCTTCGTCATATTATTGTATTTTAATTGCCTTCTTATTACCGCACCTCTGACTCCACTCCCACAGCCTGTCTCTGTAAATCATCCCTGAGTAATTATTCACACAAAGAAGTTTATAGGAATGTTTTTTTTACTGAAGGTATGTCGGGAATTTTCGAGGCAGATCTTCGCTTCGTTGGAATTTTGTCATGCTGGGAAACTCGTCTTTGAAGATTTTGCAATTACAGCGGAGAAGAAACAGGCAGATTCACACACGTTGAGCTGCAGCAGGCAGGAGAGGGAAAATACCTGGAATACAGACAGGTAACCCTCGCCAAAGGAGCCGTATCAAAGTCATGGAGCTTCAGAGTGTATTAATGATTTAAATGAGCTCAGTGTGTTACTGTGTGTGTTATTCGGTGTGAGTGTATTACTTTGTGTGTTGCTCTGTGTGTGTTACTGTGTGTTTGTGTGTGTGTGTTATTCTGTGTATATGTGTGCGTTTATGTGATACTGTGCGAGTGTGTTTGTGTGTGTTTTACTCTGTGAGTATTACTGTCTCTGTGTTACGTTGTGTGTGTGTGTGCGTGTGTGTGTGTGTGTGTGTGTTGCTTTGTGTATGTGTGTGTTACTCTCTCTGTATGTGTGCATGTGTTTGTGTGTTTTACTCTTTCTGTATGTGTGTTTGTGTTACTATGTGTGTACGTGTGTTACTGTACAGTATGTATCTGCATATATGTGACCTTTGACCTTTGCTGCAGGATAGTGCAGGTTATCGTGTCATATAGCTACGAACTGTGTGTGTGTGTGTGTGTGTGTGTGTGTTTGTGTTTTACTCTTTCTGTATGTGTGTTTGTGTTACTCTGTGTGTACGTGTGTTACTGTACACTATGTATCTGCATATATGTGACCTTTGACCTTTGCTGCAGGATAGTGCAGGTTATCGTGTCATATAGCTACGAACTGTGTGTGTGTGTGTGTGTGTGCATCTTTCTGTGTGTATGTTTGTGTTACTCTGTCTATATGTGTATGTGTGTATGTTACTGTATGTAACTGTGTGTATGTGACCTTTGACCTTTGTGCATTTCATGTCATAAAGATACTATCTCTTTGTGTGTGTGTGTGTGTGTGTGTGTGTGTGTGTGTGTGTGTGTGTGTGTGTGTGTGTGTGTGTGTGTGTGTGTGTGAGTGTGTGTGCATGTGTTTGGGTTTTACTCTGTGTGTGTTACTCTTTCTTTTTGTATGTATGTTTGTGTTACTCTGCGTGTGTATGTTACTATATGTGTCTGTGCGTATATGACCTTTGACCTTTGCTTCATATCATGTCATACAGATACAAACACATATGAACAGTAAGATGTATTCCTTCCAGCACATCCTCATAAAAAATGACAGTATGGCTTTAAATTCAGGCCAAAAATGATCTATACTTCTATTTCCAACATTTAATACACTCCAGCTTCCCAAAACTATTAAAATAATCGTTAAAAATTAATTATGTTTTATGTTATGACAACGCTTCGGTTCAGGTCTGGTCATGTTCAAGGCACAGAAACCACTTGGGGGTTAGGGAAGGATCATAGTTTGGGTTATTAGATGATGACTTGAAAATGTGGTTTGTACCTCTTTAAAGTTATGCAGCGCAAACTCTCATCGTCACGGCAACGGCAAACACCACGACAATACAGTTTTATTAAAAAGTGTGTTGTATCAAGTCGTGGTTGGAAACGAGGCGCTCGTGGTTGGAAACGGAAAGAGAACAGCGGTGCTGAAGCTCCTGCAGAAAAACCCTTATATATTTATATACAGTGCTGTGTTAAAGTGAAAATACAGGAAATATGTTCACAACGTTTAAAGTTAATTATTAAATATTATTATTAATTAGGGCTCCTTTTAGCTTTTAGAGAGCCAGGTTCATGCTATGGCTCAAGTCTATTATTATTATTTTAGATCATATATTTTTAAGTGATTTATTGTCAATTTAGTTTAATTTTATTTTGAAATATGTACACAAATTTAACATTAATTTATGTTTGTTATTATTATTTTATATCATGTGTTTTTATTGTTTAATCATTTTTTAATATTTTTAAATTTTACTATGTATTTTATTTTATTATTTTTTTATTTTACTGTTTTATAGCATTTTATTGTATTATTTTATTTATTAATTGGATAACATTTTAATTATTTTTTTATTTAATCATTTTTTATTTGTTATTTTATTTTATTATTGTATTTTATTTTATTAATTGATTAACATTTTCATTATTTATTCATTGTATTTATTATTTTATTTTTCTTTTATTTTCTTTTTTATTTCATTAATTCATTGATATTTTATTTATTGACTTATTGTATTTATTATTTTATTTTAATTTTTATTGTATTTTATTTTATGAGTTATTTTCAGAGGCATGTAAATCTATACTTTTATACTAGTTTAGCACTGACTACTTTAATCTAAAAGAAAATGTTCACTTCTTGTCTTCCAATAAAGGGAAAACACACATAAAATAGTATGTTTCCACAGAAAATTTGCTAAAAATGTAACTGGTGCGGTGTGCAGAGTCAGAGGTTGGGTGGTTGATGAGACACTCAATCATGATTTTCTGTTATTCTTTTATGATTTTCATGTTTTCCCAGATGTTCAAATCCACAAACCCTCCAAATACATAAATAGTCCATGCACAGCGTTTCCTGATCTGACGTCTAATTCACAATGATGTCGTTGTTTATACTTTCCTAAACCGCTTCTAATCTTTGTTGAAAAGTAATGGTAATTTATGATGTTACAATACAATCTATGGTTAAGGTGGTTAAAATCATGGTTGCTACAGTAGGAGGTCTCTTAATAGACAATTGCTGCAGTTACAATAAAAACCGCTGTATGTACAAAAAGTTTTTGATTTATGATTCACAACAAAGAGAAAACACACCAAAGAAACATCTTGTAGAAAATGAAATAAAAATGTGAAATTATTGAACTCATTTACGACTTTTTAGGAGTGGTTATTAATGTTAGGATCTAGTGTTTGGGGCGGTTTATAATCCATAATAATCAATTTATTATTTCAATTTTTCACCAGATGTACTTTTCTTAAAACTGCTTCTAATCTTTGTTAAATAGTAATGATAATTTATGATGTTGCAACAGTATGGTTAACGTGGTTAGATTTAGAGAAAAAAATCATGGTTTGAGGCAGAATGACTACTGTAGGTGGTCTCCGTGTGAAGTCGTACTGTAGTTGCAATAATTACAATGTGGTTAAAGGTGAAATGCTGTGCATGGTTTTGCACAAGAAGTGTTGATTTATGATTGGGAATTGGAAACAAATATCTCTGCTGGGTTTTGCTGACCCATGCATACACCACCAACTCCAACTATTTTTTTTTAAATATAGTTTTATTTAGTCTTCCAGATGGGATTTAACACACATACATAGTAAAAGAGCCCGATAGAAGTAGATGTCACAGAGTGCGGAAGTGATGGACTCAAATGCAGAGAGACGCCAGGTACTATAGAAAGTAAATATATTCACAAATATGTACAAAATAAAACAGAACACAACTAGAAGAACACACACACACACACACACACACACACACACACATACCACGACGTCAGCATTGTTCATTTAAAATGGGAGGAAACATCATAAAACTTGCAACCACATAACAATTTTTAAATAGGTGCTCATACAGTACATTTTACAAAATGATGGATTCTTGAGCAAAACGGCTGCAGTACGGCGGTGGAGCCGATCCGTTTCCATTATAATCAATGCTTGTACTTCCACCAACTCCGGAACAGCCGCGGATCAGCTCCAGTAGTCCGGAGACCTCTGGAGCAGATATCCAGAGCTTATTTTAGCCACAGGCCGGATCATGGTGTAGAAATTCAGCACAGAGCAGATCTTGAGGAACAGGAAGTTGAGCACAATCACAAAATAAAATACACTGTATTCCAACCACCATGTTTTGCTTTGCTTGTTTAGATTTCATTATAAATTTAGTAGGCCTATATAATTATACAAATTGTCCCTCTCTAAGACAAGACAGATCAGCAAGTCAGCACCGAGTTGTTTTACTACTCCTCCTCTGAGTAGATGTGGATAACCATAGCAACATCATGCTACGTTATCTCGGGAGCCGGGCTACTTCACAGACGGAGGCAGTGAGAGTTGGCGGATGACGGAGCTGGAATTTAGGGGTAAATGTCCACACGCTGCAGTTGGGTGAAGGGATGGTACGAGATGAACTGATCATAGGTGAGATACACATTGATTATAACTGGAAATGCATTTTACCATCTAAACCACACAAAAACGTGATAGGTGTTGACATATCTGTTCTCTGTCTGCCTTGATTGATAACTGGATTGTTAAGTTTACAACAAGAGTTTAAATAAAGTGTTTAATATTTTTCCCTGGTCTTTATTTTAAATAGGTTATTAAAAATCAATAATTATTGTTATCGACTAATATGAAACAGTTTTCAGCTCTATCGCCCAACCCTGCTCCTCCATCTTTACGTGTTCTATACCAGTATATTGTTAGAGCTTTATATAGTATAATATAATGTGATGTCCCCTTTTTGCTTTTTCACAATT
>JANJYP010017589.1:0-10867 GCA_024605115.1 Rastrelliger brachysoma | reverse complement strand
CAAGATTGCAGAGATAAAATGTCACTCAAAAAATATATTAGCCATGGCGGACCGAATCTCCAGGTCCATTAAAAATACAGAACAACCTCCNGGCTTGTCGCGATCTACCTATGTATATATGTCCATGGATGCTGAATTATTTATCACTTTGGCACAACGCAGCAGTGGCAAAGGATAGACTACACCTACCATGAGATGCCATCATTACAGTAATTTCATTACAGGTTTGAGGTCATTGTTCCTCTAGGTGATGAAAGTGAATGAGGCAACTCTGTGTAATCTACTTTTCTGAGGAGACCAGTGAACATTGTGATTTATGGGACAGCCGTGTCAAAGCAAAAGAGACAAAGATCCATTTTGGCAACACGCGTACATATAATCTGCACACACATACACATACCGAAATACCTATGCATGCACAATACATACAAATCAACTATCACAGCTCTCATACAGGTTTGTACAGTAACGCGTGGCCTACTTTCACGTGACACACTTTTCCACCAGGGCTGCATTGACTGTTAGAATGGTGCATTATAGATACAGTGCAATCGTCAGATGCTGTCAATCAAAATATTCACGTCTATATTTGGCTTTACATAGTCAGCTATAACATTCTCAGCTACTTTTTCTGTACGTTCTGTATCACTGACGCACGGGCACATATGTAAAAATGTGCCAGAACACAAGAAAATAAGAAAAAAAGGAACCAGCCTCACTAACTCTGACTCTGGGTTTTAACTTCAGGTCATTCATTTTGACTTTGACTGATGGTTTTATGTGTGACATTAAGACATTTCAACTGGTTTTTACAGCTTCTAAAAGGCCAATCTGAGGCGTTAAGTCTTAGTTTTAAGGTTAAGGTTAAGATTGGATTAAGGTTCAGACGGTTGGGTTTCAGCATTTAGTTGTGATGGTTAAGATTAGGGTGGTTAGGGTTGAGAGAGAGAGAGAGAGAGAAAGGCAGAGAGAGAGAGAGAGAGAGAGAGAGAGAGAGAGAGAAAGAAAAAGAAAGGCAGGGAGAGGGAGGAAGAGAGGGAGGGAAGGGGAGAGAGAGATATGGATGGATGGATGGATGGATGGATGGATGGATGGATGGATGGATGGATGGATGGATGGATGGATGGATGGATGGATGGATGGATGGATGGGATAGATAGAAGAAAAAGGGGAGGAAGATGATGAAGGGAGAAACACAAGATGAAGGAAAGAAGCCCAGCTATAGTTGATTCATTAATACATCAGTTATTACTCATTTTACTGTTTTGTTACCTTGTACACCTGCTACATGTGTTTGTATGTGTGTACACTCTACCTGTGTATGTTAAATCTCAAAGTCATTCCTGCGTCAGCATTATAAATACTTATACCCTACGTTATATGTCAAGTCTGAAGTTGCTGACATTTTTTCTCTTCTCTGTGCTCGTCAGTTTCTGTCACAAGGGTTTTAGCACAAAAGTAAAGTATACAGAGTTCAGGTCAAAGGCACATCCTTCAGGACACAATTATGGTGCGCTTACCAGAAAAAAAAAGCCAAGAGGTCAGAGGAGTTAGCCAGCAGACTTCTTTGTGAAAAAAAAAAATCTGCATTGTAGCATTAATGACTGTTTTATTAATAATGGACTGTGTATGGGTTTGTTTTGTTAAGATTAACCCCCTTTCTTACATCATAATATCAAAAATAAATCAAATGTCTCTTTATGGTGTTGAATACAAAACCATTACGGTCTTAACATTACCAAAAAAAAAAAAAAAAAAAAAAAAAGGTGACATGGTGAAGCTGTCACATTTCATTAATAATTCAAACATGGAAAAAAAGGATGATGTACAAGGTATTATGAAGCATTAAAGGGACAGACAATCTGTGGGAGCAAGATGTGATTATGCTGATTATCCCTGGATTTATGGACAGTAAATGTGAGTAATTACTCACATTAAAATAAACCGTGGACAGATTATGAGACAATTAGGCCCCTGGGCAGAGAGAAGTGTAGCGCCGCACGACATCACGGGAAGTAGATGCAAAATCGTACGGTTAAGACTGGTATGAGCGAAAGATAAAAGTCCAGTGAAACTCCTAGATGACTGCTATTCATGATTTTAAAACACTTAAGATGCTGATGTTATGATTTAATGCTTTGAAGTGGCTAATGGTGCAGATGTCTTCCTGTTTATTGTCAGTAGGAAACTGTTGCGCATTCAACTTGTCTCAAAATAGAGGAATATTTTTCTTTGGAGATGATCCGCTAATCACTGCGGTGTAGGTACAACAGTAAAACAGGGGTTAAAAACATCATGTTCAATAATCCTAAAATGGTTAGGTTAGTGGTCTACAAAAGGTCCAGCAATAAATTGCAAAAAGTGATTCAATAGTCAGTCACTGCATTGTTCCCATAGCTGTAACTGAAGCCATAATGTTTAACCCTTAAACAGGCAATGTGCACCAGGAGATACACCATGCCAGGGATAGGGTTAGTTACCATTTACTAGCTGTCAAATCTATAGGTCACAGGACCTGAGTCAGGTTAACAATCAAGTAATTAGTAATCAATTTTAGTTTCATTAAAACATTCTGAATGCTAATATAAATACTAATTATGACTGATGTCTAAAGAGATTCTTGAAAAAGTGGTTCAAGATGGTGCTAATCAGCTCTCCCTTGAGTTAGATGGACACAAGACATGGACAACGGAAGATATATATGGTATACAGTTGTCCCTCACCATAGCGCGGTTCACCTTTTGCGGCCTCACGGTTTCATGGATTTTTTAGTGCAATTTCAATGCTTTTCTGATTTTTTACAGTGCATTGTGTTCTGTGTCCTGATTGTCTAAGGGACTGTAGACCATTGTCAATCAATCTCCTCTGTGCCGTGTCTCCTGTACAATACAGAATCAGTGTATATTGAGGGGTTTTAGAGCCTTAAAACATCTATAATAATTGTAAAAAATAAAGCAAACTACTTTGCAGATTTCGCCTTTTGCGGGTTATTTTTTTTAGAACATAACTCCTGTGATAAATGGGGGACCACTGTAAAGTGCTGTGGACTGATGAGGACAAGTTTGAACAGTTTGGCAACAGGTGAAGAGTAAATGTCTGACAGAAGGAGAAGGAGAGATATACAAATAAGTGTCTCTTGCCAACAGTTAAACACAGCAGGGATAGTATTACCATGTCAGGTGCCATTTCTTTTTTAGGAACAGGTGACTTAGTGAAAACTGAAGTATGCCACACGATTCTGGTGAAGCACGCAGTACCATCTGGGAGTCATCTTATTGAGCCTGGATTTATTTCCCTAGAGGACAATGACCCTGAACACCAGACCTCAACCCAATCGAGCCAATTTGGGGGGAGTTGGATAATAAAGTGGACAGATCTAATGTACATTCAAAGGAAAGGAGGTTTAGCTTGTGTTATAGAAGGTATAGGATAACAGTAGTGTTGAAGGTGTCAGGAAATGATTATACATCAAATAGTATATTTCATCAAATAGTTGAGATATGATAATTTGATTGAAAGTGGTGGACCTATCAGCCAAACAATGGACCTACAGTAGAGGGATGCAGTCAACATGGTGAATCTTATTAATGACTATGATAGGCACCATGCCACCCTTCATTTTCCATGAACACTTCTCTTTCTTGTCCTGTCTTTTTTCCTCTCTGTAAAGTGTCCTTGGGTTTGTGAAAGGCATTATATACATTTAGCTTGTCATAATTATTATTATTACATATTTGGTGACAAGCTCCATGGTTACAGTAAGTGCTTCATGCAGGCAAAACTAGTAGGAATCCCATGCAGGCATCGGGAGAACATGCAAACTCCATGAAGGGCCCCAGCCAACCTGTGGGTTTTACGGGTTCAAACTCGGCAACCCTCTTGCTGTGAGGTGACAGTGCTAACCACTACTCTACCATGCCGCCCTCCATTGTTAGATATGAGAGCTTATACAAGAAGAATACAAACCGTCTTATTTTCTTCTTTCTATTGATTTATTATTTTTATTGCTGTTATTATTATTTTATTTTTGTTTGCTTTGTTGTGATTAACTAACCAATTAATTCACTTATTTGTATTATTTTTACGAATGTGTGTGTATATATATATATATCGGCTATATAAACAAAAAAACATGATTTTACCTGTCGATAATCATCAATAAAATATGTTGGGTGCATTGAAGCTGCCTTTTTGGCCAATTACTCGAAGTCAAAATCTTTCAGGATTCTATCCGTATGCAGAAATTACCTCTTGTTCTCAAAAAAAAATCACAAAAGCACTCATGGAGGCAATTAGAAAGTTCTCTGTTGTGCATCTAGAACATAAATACTGCACCAGTGTTTCCTCATGGGACAAAACAAAACCAGTGCATTTCTTGATAAATGAATGCAGGAAAAAAAAAGCATTTTTTTTTTATATAAAGCTTGGGGGAAATATGACTCTGACAGCATTCTATTTTTATCAAGCGCTATGTTTTATTTTCATCGCTAAACCATTTCTCAAGCTGTCAGAGAGAAAATAAAAATAAATGAAGAGAAAGAAATACACCCGAATCCGTCGCGCCGTCACTCCGCGCGGACACATCCATCTCGAACCTCTTATCAATACAGTCATCCCTACGTAACAGCTGGTTACTGCTCCGACACTTGGTCCCATTCCTATTGATTTCTGTCTGCGCTTTGGCCGCTTGGTGGTAAAATGTCATACGAAACACAAATCCTTTTGCTTTTAGGTGATGTACGACATGTGGTGCGATGTTGATGAGTTGACAATTCCATTACTTTTGTGACAACGGCGCATGTGTTTTGTTTTTGTTTTTTTGACAAGATTGGTGACCGCATAATCACAATTCACCAAGACCACGCGACTCCTGACTGATAGATACATCTTTGTGGCGTGCAGGGTTGATTACAGTACAGAATGCGCAAAAGGCTGCTGTTTGTTCTCATGTGCGAACTTTGTCAGCCCTCTGCTTGTCTGACAATCCCGGATCAATACTCCATCAAAGTTTTGTTTTGCTTTTCCTTTCAGTTGATCTGTTACTTCATGGTGTGAAAACACAGACACACAATGCTATAAGGGGCCATATAAGCCATAATTTATTCTGCTCCTCTCACACACATAAATATACTGTAATTTTCTCTAATATTCATATATATTTAATGCACACATTATGCGCTCTTGTGCATATACAATGATGTATACATTTAATACTATAAGTAACATATGTATGTAAAAGAAAAATGTATGTATGTTGAAAGAAAATATATGTTCAGTACATGGAGTCGATTTTTTTTACTCTTTTCAGGAGTTACAGAAAATCTGAACTCTTGTAGAGGTAAAATATAAATCCCATTTAGAGTAAACTCTCACTCAGTTTATGAGAGTTTATGGTAATGCGTAACACTTTCAGAAGTAAAAACCGAACACTTGTGGGAGTTAAAACACTACTCTCATTTTGAGTAAACATATCTCTCAGAGTCATTTAACAGCAACATTAACTCTTTAGTCAACTCCAGAAATTTGCTGTGAATATGTGTGTGTGTGTGTGTGTGTGTGTGAGTGAAGATATATGTGTGTAAGTAGAACGTATATGCATGTGTGAGAGGGCCAGAATAAATTGTGGTTATTTACTCTAATCTGGAAAAAAAAAGTGAGTAAAAAGAATAGAACACTGTAGAAAAAGATGAAGGAGGACGGGAGAACAGGAGTAGTCCAAGGAGAATCTTAGTGACCGTGTGCCATGCGGTACGGCATCACTCAAACACAGCAGGAAGCAAGGCGTAATTTGGAATAAGTGGGGACAGCCAAAACCTGTGTAGATGGAAGAGATGGTCGTTTCCAGTCATATTCCTATCACAACGCTGTATGCACATCAGTTTCTTAATGAAAGAAAAAAAATGCCACGCTGCCTCGAGAGAAGATGAGAATGAAAACTCTTTGTGAGCATGTTTGTGAGACATCTTCCTCTAGTTCAAACACTACAGTATCATGCCGGCTCATTTACGTCAGTCAGAGTGATGATGAATCCCAGCTAAATTGCCCTCTTTTCTATATTCAATAAAAACACTCAAATTAAAGTCCCATTCCACGCAGCTTTTGTGAAGTCCTTTTGGAGTAAACAAGCTATAAATACGCTGTTGTTTCATTCTCCGTTTGCTGTACGGTAATTGTCAACAATGCCGTATGCTGAAAAGATGAAGGAGAGAAGGGGTTATCAAATATTATGCTAAGAGAGTGGAGACGTACTTATGGAGGATCAGGTTGTGTTTTGTGGCTATGAGTGAAGCATCTGTTCCATGGATAGATGGTTCTGTGCAAGTTAATGACAAAATATCTATGAACAGGGTAGGGATTGGTCAATAGTCTGGCTGTTTTATCTGTTCAAACCAAGGTTATCATAGGCAAAAAGACTCCCTGTGTATCCGTATGCGTATTTAATGTTGAGCATAAATAGACCTTTGAGAGTTGTCTGTTCCTGGTTTTAAAGGCTGCCTTACAGTAAAATGATGTAAATTTCTGAACTTACCAGTTCTATGTTCTATGGGTGTAAAATAAGTAAACTAAATAACGATAAGAACTAATATAAATTTCATGACTACAATAACCCTAGACCTATTTAAGATGTGACTATTATGGGAGAAAATTGTAATGCAAGTAAAAGTATCAACCCATCTTGAGCACAAAAGTTACAGTAGCAGTATATTGCTCTTTATTACACATAGTAAAGTGGTAAAAACTGCTCAAACACAACCAGGGTATAGCAATTGGCCACGACTAAAAAAAGGCTTTTACAGTTAACGGGATGGTTTTGCAGTACAGGAGAACTAAAGTGGTTGGAATCACTCTAGTGAAACAAAAAGGGTGGTGGTGGTGGTGGTGGTAATCTAAATTGAAGAACCACAAGTGCAATGTGGGTTTCAAAAGGGGGCAATGGCTGTCTTTTCTTGTCAGAGAGTAGGAGTGGAAATGGAGCGATAGGAGAGAGATTGGTTTGTCTGGTGAGACCCTGAGGGTTTTTTTTTTTTTTGTGAAAGTGCAGCTGAGTTGAGAAGAGCAGCACCCCCTTCCCACCACCACCACTGTCGAAACCGAAAAAAGAAGGATGGATAATCAAGCCCTAGTTGATGTGGGACTTTGTGTCGGAGCGAAGGAGAATAGAAACTCTTTAATAGATTAGCAGCGCCCAAGTACTGGAACGGCCACCGGGGAAGTCGAGAGTTGAACCATTGTCACACCTTGAATTCCCAATCCTCTATACACCTTCATACAGCACGCGTATAGTTTTGGGGGCTCCATATTCTGCTGTAGGGCAAGTTTCTCTCTGTGAAATTAGGGAAAGAGAGGGGTTGGGGATGGATGGGGTGGTAGTGGTGGTGGTGGTTGAATTCTCATCTACATAACACTCATGCATGACAAGGAGAAGAGAGAGAGGGAGAGAGAGGAAGAGATGAAGAGGGAGGAAAAAAAAGAGTGACAGAAGGCTGAGGGAGAGAGATTGATGTAGATGCTTTTCTAGTTTTGGAATGACACTGGGAACCATATAAAGCCCCACGAGGGAGCAAAATAATTTACTCCAAAGCACATAAATGTATTCAAATAAAGTCCTATTCACATATATTCAGATCAAATCACTATTGAAAATAAAGCCCATTTAGAATGCAATCCCCACTCCCCCCACCCCCCCCCCTTCTCAGTGGTGTAATGCAGATCGCTCCCTATGGTAATTCAAAAGAAGATAGCTCAGTTAAGACGGCTCAGAAAATCAATGATGCCTTACTGGTGAAAAGAGAACAGATGCATATAAATGAGTGAATAGCCGAAGAGCTTTTTCGCACTGGATCGGGGCGTGGAGGGTTGGTAGAGGGGGGTGGTGTTTGGCGTCTCCGTCAGTGTCCGCTGGTCGTTTAAAGACCATACAACATGCAGATTTTCCACGCAGCTCTTTCAATCACACATCATTCAGCGTATGAGCTTTAATTTGGGAAATGTCAACACCGTCGTATTGCTTAATAATTTTTTTCCCCCTGTATAGACACCGTGACTCGCTGATGACTAAACGCTAGGCAGCAAGTAATTAGGGGGGAAATAAAAGCTGACCAGGTGGTCTTATTACTTCACTGGAATCAAACGGCATCATGCACATGTACGTACACATCCATAAGTGCAAGGGGGTGGGTGAGGGTGAAAAAAAGTAATCTAATTTATACTAACACAACAATGCCGCAGAGTTAATTGGGCAGCAGCAGCGGCCTCGGTAGATACCCTAGACATTAATTTGCCCATAGCTTTCTCACTGTGGCAGGCTGATAATGAGGTATTGTGGGACAGCGGGTCACCTGGTAGGGGTGTTGGACACACTGTTCTCTGGCTAACAAAAGGAAAGAGACAGACAGAAAAGGTCGAGACAGAAAACATAATGGGACAAATGGGCACCATCGTGCTTCAAATTACCTGCCAGTTTTGGTGTAATCTATCAATTGAGTCATTATCTGTCTCCTGAATCAATCTCTGCCTCACTTCCTCTTTAACCACAGACTATACCGTTGCCACCTCACTAGCCTTCTACCTCAGCCTCTTTACAAGGCTCTTCCCAAAAAACCTTACCAATGATGCCTACATAAGCAATTAGCTATTGATTTTACTTGGCTGAGTTTTTTTTTTTCCCCCTCTGGCATGTCGGCAGTATCAGGTTGTCGTTGCTGGCCTGCATTGCATGTGGTAGTGGTGATGCAATAGCAGAAAAGCAAGAGGGATCAAGAGACCCCAGCAAGAGAACAATGGACAGACAATAGGACAGAAGGACAGGGCAAGAGGTGGACGAAGCACACAGCTTCTTTACTTAAGTCAAAGTACAGATACTGCTATGGGTTCAATTTTACTCCAAAAGAAGATAAAGTTCTATAGTCACATTTTTACTAAAGTTAAAGTACTGAAGTAGTTGTTTTTAAAAATACTTTGGCATTAAAAGTACATTTTCTAAATATTGATTATGACAGACAGACATACATTTTTCTTTCAAAGGTTCAAGTCACTAGTGCACTAGGATAGGAGTAGTGGTGACTGTTTAGGTTAGAAAAATGTACTAAATGACGTAGTTTCACACAAACTCTGGATGTTACTTCTAACACTTGGAGTAAATTTGGAGGAATGTAACAAAGTTTTTGTGTACTTTTATGGCTTTTTTCGTCTCAAGCACAATTGAAGCTCGTTATGTAGATATTCTGTGCAGAACAAAACACTGGCAGGTCTCAAACTGCACTTTGAGGAATAAAAAACTACACCAGATTTCTCACCAGCATGAGGGTTAGTCAGTGATGACTGAATCTCATTTTTTGTTTAACTATTCCTTCAACTTTAACTGATGTTAATTCAAAAGTAAGGAGTACTTGGCTTATGGATAGAAATGTAGTGGAGGGAAAAGTACAATTTTTGCCTTTCAAATATAATGCAATAAAACTCATAAGCCTCCACCCTCCAACATAATACTGGAGTAAAGCACAGTAATCAAGTAAATGTACTTTACTACTACTACTACTACTACTACTACTACTACTACAACTACTACTACTACTATTACTCTGCCTCTGGACAGGGCAGTCTGTATTAATGACTGCTGTTCAAACAATCCTGTTAGTCTATACTGAAGAGTACAGGTCCAGACATGTAATTTATTGTTTTAGACCAGTTGCAAGTACAACAAAAGGATGTCTGCCCACAATATGTTATCCTCAGGCTCTGTTATTATGATGGCTCTGTTATCATATGGCTTTGTGGTTGTGCTTTTCTTGTTACTTTTGTTTGTTTTTTTTGCCTACATCAGTTGTTTTTTTCATGTGAATTCTACTCTTCCAGTGTAGGAGGAGCGCTGGAGGTTCTATCAACCGCACTTTTTTTATTTATTTTTTTTAATGTCAGATGACTAAAGTGAAACATGGAAGAGAATAGGGGGGGTTCTCATTTTTTTTTACCCAAACTTACTTTTACAAATGCTGCAGGTCAAAAAGCAGGGACAAATTGTAAAGGACAGCAGCAGTTAGTCAGTGTCTCTACAGTACCATACTGTCACCAAGGAGGAGCTGAACAAAAAGGCTGAAGGACTTTATATTCCCTCACACTGTCAAATTCCTTAACTTTTTCATGCATGAATTATGGTTTTTTTATGCATGAAAAAATATTCATTTTCTTTTTCATCAAATGACATTACCTCACATTATAATAACATAGATTAACTGATTTAACAGCTAAAATAAAATGACTGCAGATGAAGTGGTAGCATATGGGGTGATGCTTTCGTGTCCACTGTGGTGTCTGAAGTCCAACTATGCATCAAAATTCATGAATATATAAGAAAAGAGCTTTTGACACAGATGCGCAATACCAGTTGGCCCAAGATGATTTGTTTTAGGTGATCATTCAGTCCTGACAGGACAGGATAAACAAAAAATGTATGTTCAAACCAGTCTTACGATAAGCCACATTTTTTTCATGAGTGGATTGTTTAGATAGCATCAGTTGCAGCATTTAAAAAAAAAAAAAGTCATACAAACAATTGGGTAGACTGGATCTATATAAAGCAAAGTGAGGCAATTACTACTACCTACTAGGTAGTATTTCAGTCATAATATATTTCAAAGACCCTTGTGATGGTAGATGGAATTACAACAAGTGTAATGGCATGTCTGTTTTAATCTAACAGGGTCTGTGTTACTTTAACTGGCACAATGTAACTTTGGGTTTCGGGTGAATGCAGCGATGTTGAGCTCAAGCGTTCCAGTTTGAGTTTCTGGTGTAGTTGGAGCAGCACTCACGAAGCTGATGAAATGATTTAACCCTCTGGAGTCCCTGGACGCGCCGGCGCGTCTTA
>JANJYP010017543.1:0-10570 GCA_024605115.1 Rastrelliger brachysoma | reverse complement strand
TTAAATGATAATAACAATGTAATATTTATGATTATAGTGTTATGGTTTGTAAACGTGTGTGAAGATATTACATGGTCTATGTTCATGTGTGATTGACAGTGTTCATTTATTTTGTCATTTTAAGGTCAGTAAAACATCTACAAGGTTTCTCCAGGGTCTTAAAGGAATAGTTCACCCAAAAATGAAATTCAATCTTTATCGACTCACCTTCATGCTGATCAGAAATGCAGAGTAGTTTTTTATTCCTTGAAGTGCAGCTGGAGACCTGGGGGGTTTTCGTTCTGTACCGAAAATCCATATAATGGGCGTCAATGGTGCCTGAGACGAAAAGGTCCATAAAACTACACAAAATCTTTGTAATATTCCTTCATACTGCTCGTCCGCTGCAATCAAAGTGTTCTGAAGTGGAAACATCCAGAGTTTACTTGAAAAAAACGTCTTTCAGCACATTTTTATAACCTAAACTGTCGCTATACTATATTTGCATGGAGGTGTTTTTATATGAACTTTCCGGTACTGGTCTGGTACTGGGACTGGTCTCTTGGTGACCAAATATTTTTTCTGTTTTTACTTCCATCTTGGGGAGAAGCTGATTTTATTCTTGTCGCTCACAGCAGGATGTAAATACCAGTGTGTATCTATCACAAGTCCTCATTGATCTTGTTTGACGTGACTTCTGTTGCTAGGGTGAATCTCCTATAAAATAATAAAAGTTTTGTGTTATAACGAGATTATTATCATGTTATACTGTAACTTCACGTTCTACCATAATTAGTTTCACATTATAACAAAAATTAAAGAATATAAACAATTCTAGCATATATGAATATTGTCAAGAAACAAAATATCATGAAATTAAAAACAGATGAAAATACATTCCACAAATCATTTATCACACAAATAAAATAACATACTCATAAAGTGCGTCTTAATTTGGCAGTGTGACTCATTTTTAACTCATTGCATCATTAGGCTACCATAACGCAGGGTTTCAGTGTAGAGACCTGAAGTCAACCTAAAGCCTCCTCCTGCTCGTCCTCTCCTCCTGCTGACTGTATGTAAAGCTCTCTGCAGGCAGACGCTGATACTTCATAAACCAGAATGAGGGCGCCCACTGCAACAGAGTTAATGACCCACACGGTTATAAAAAGAAGACGAAATGTGCAGATGGGCGATAGAAAACTGATTGTTCCCCCGCTCCGGCATGACGCCCCTATCGCCCGTATCTAAACCCTCCACTGATACCGCAGCTGGAAACTATTTCACAAAACAGATTTTCAGCTTGACGAGAAATATCGTAACGTTTGGCACAAGATCTCAAAACAACTCTGCTAATGTGCGCCATGGTTTTTGACATTTTAAAGTAAATAATTCCTCTAAAATAAACTAAAATTTGATTAGTATATTAATCAGTAAAGTGTGAGTGCACATGTTTAAATGTTTAATGATAACAGTAATGCAGTATTTTGGATTATAGCAGTGCAAAGCCATACTGATATATAGTTCAGCTAATATTATTGGCTGATATTTGGAGTTTAACACTTTTTTGATAACTCCAGAAATTTGCTGCCTGCACTCTTGCTCATTCGCTTCAGTTTCCTGGTGATTGAATCTCATTTGTGGTGTCAAGGAGCCGCTATCAATATGCTGGAGACTCTTGAAACTTCTAGGAGAGTTATTAGGATGTGATTGATGTTTCACCGGTCTTTTTATATGACTGTTGTGGGCGGCTGAGGTAGAGCAGTCGTCCACTGATCGGAAGATTGGTGGTTCGATTCCCGGCTCCTCCAGTCACATGTCGATGTGTCCTTGAGCAAGACACTTAACCCTGCATGGTGGTCCCTATCACCAGTGTATGAATGTGTGTGAATGGGTGGATGTGATGTGATGTTAAAGCACTGTGAGTGGTCGCAATGACTAGAAACGCGCCATACAGTTGATGGAGTACAGTCCATTTACATTTATGTGTATATTGTATGTATGTAATATTATTGGACAATGAATTGGTACTGAAATTTTTTTAATTTCCCAATATCGGTATTGCTATCGGCCCAAATCCATTATCAGCTTTAATCTATGCTAATAATATGATTTTAGCATGTGTAGCAACCCACGTTTTTTTACTGTATAATATGAATAATAACGATGCAATATTCAGGATTTTTTACTATTTATAACGAGTATTAAGACATTAATATATAATCAAACATGATCTTTACATTAATCAATCAGTACTGTTATTAATATTAGCTTTAATGGTAGCACATACTGTCTTAGGTGATATTGAATATAATGCAGTAAAATATTTTGCTGTAGTAATGATTTATACCATTTACTATAAACAGCTTTTAACTAGTAAACTCTTTATTATAAACTATTTTTTCACTTATTTTAAATTTTCCTACATATCAAAGGCTAAAAACGCTTAAGAGAAATAGATTTGTGACAGTATTTTGTAACTTTTTATCAAACTCCAGTTTTTTAAGCACACTTTTAGTATATTTTAATCATCTATAATGTTACTTTTTACGATATTGATAAAATCTTACGCATTCATATGTAGATATATAACTTTTTTAACTATTTATTAACCTTAATAATAATGCAATATTTAAGATTATAGTTTGTTTCTGAAGACATTACTTGATCTGTACTAATGTAATGTGATGGGCAGCTGTTTATTTTAAAGTCTGTAATTCCTCTAAAATAAACTAAAACTCACTCTGTATTTAATCCGCACTATAAATAGTAATTACGTTTATCCTGTGAGGCTTTAATGGCGGCAGGTTTTTGCGGTCAGGTGTGGTGTATAAGGCGTGTAAAGCAGCGACAGTAGCCATTGTAGCGGTGAGGGCGGTGCGGTTTCATTATGTGTAAACCTGACAGACCTGCTGGATGCTTTTTTAAAACTCATTTATATCCTGGGTGTGTTTTATTTTTTATTTAGAGGATAAAACAGTTGAACAGGTGACCCAAAATACAAAACACAAAACACAAAGAGGAGATTCATTTTATCTTTTTGACTCTCTGAAGACATTTACTGCTGCGATTTTTAAATATATGTAATTATAAGAGCGAGAAAACAAAGGTAGTGTAGCTTTCTTTAATTATTTAAAGTTATGGAATAATCTGCAGAAAGGTGTTTAATCAATGTGTTTGTACATTTCAGTCAATCGTTCAACATTAAATTTATAAATTGGGGTCACCTATATGAGCACTTTTAAAAATAATAATGATAATAGTGTAATATTTCGTGTTATTATCATTATTTAGTCATTATTTTTGCCATTAAAATGAAGTTAAAAATGATCAATACATCATCAATCAGTATAGTAATTAGTTTTAGAAGGTGTTATTGCTACTTTTGTACAGTTAAATAATCATAATAATGTAATATTAATGTGTCATAGATTGTTAAGCAGTGTATATTATTTAAAGTTGTTTAAATAACAGCTGAAAAGGTATTTATTTATTAATCTGGTTAATTAATTAGTCTCATTTCGAATTTATTTTTACTAAAAGGTTAATTTTTATATTAATATATATTATATGTATATGAGTTATGCATGGGTCATTCAACAGGAAATTAATTGTAGCTTTTGTAATTGATGGTTTCATGCAGTATCAGTATATGAGCACTCTTTAATGATAATAAAAGTGCTGTTTGTAAGGAGTGTATACTACCTAAACATGTTTGAACGGCAACTGAAAATTGTTGTTTTAACTGATCTCTAATAAATGTCTAATTCTGTGTTTATTTCTGTATTTCAGTCGATCATTTAGCAAGGGGGTGAAACTCTGTTGTGTCAGTGGTACGGCAGTGTTGGTTCCTAGGCTTTGTTGATGTGTGTTGTCATGGCAACGGAGTCTGAAACCTTCTGCTATGGGACGAGTTAGCTTCAGTTGGGGAAGCAGCATTTAATGTTCTGATACTACATAGCACTAGTAGTACTGTATGTGGCTAGCAGCTAGCGGATGAATAGCGGCTACGGTTCTGTTGGGGTGGAGAAGCGAGTCGGTACAGTAGCATTGGTTCCACAGCTTCGTCATGGCAATGGTAATAACAAACATGGTAGCAGATAGTATACTGATAGTACTGTATGTGGATAGTGGCTATGGTTCCGGTATTGGAGGGAGGAGGGGGCGCGAGTCAGTACGGCATTGTCGGTTCTGAGGGGGGATGTGAGCTAACAAGGGGGCGCTGTGCCCTTCTTTCCCGTATGTATTTACTGTTAAATTATCACAATAATGCAATATTTAGGATTGTAGGCTGTTTGCAAGCAGTATACTACTTAAAAGTTGTTAATATGACAACTGAAAACTTACTTAGGTGTCCTTTTAACTTATTTTTACTAAAAGGTCTCATTATATATCATTTAATAAATAGATTATTCCCATTGTTTGTTTGAGTTTTGCACTTTGAGCTACATCTATTGTATGAAATAAAGTTGGTACTATAGTTCTGTTGCATAAACATAGACAGTGGGTTGCATGTTGGTTGTTGTAGATGTGCATGTATCTAGATGTGATTTCTTTATCTTAAAGTTGCCATAAACCTCCGCCCCCTTTCCCTGCACAGGTGACATCATCACCTTGGCCTCTATAAACACTCTGGAGGGAAAGAGGGAGGGGCGAGGGTTGGGTGGGGGGTGAAATCTCATTCCTTGTCGTCAGTGGACCGAATTCCTGCTCGGCTGCAGTTTCTCAGGCTCAGCATGCCGTCGTTGCTGCAGCGAGGGGAACGAGCGAGCGGTTCCAGCTCACGCAGGCAAATTCACTGGCTGATTGCCATCGTTCTGTAAAACACAACAATGAGTGCAATTCTCTCGACAGTTATCAGTTATCTGCCTGTAGTTAGAGTTGGGTCATGGAAGGGTTCAGGCTTGTTTGACTGTGACAGCTACAGATAATGCTGACAGAAAGAAATTTTTTTTCCAATTTTTATGCTCAGTTAATCATACGTTCAGACGTTTGGCATGGTTTAATTTCTGCTCTGCATACAATACAGTCAGTTGAAATTTGTTAAACATTTAATTTCACATGCTTGTTAATGTTGAACAGATGAGAGGTAGGGGTGTGTGTGTGTGAGAGAGATATTAAAAAGGCGGCAGAGGCGGTGGATATGGAGATAATTTTGTTCCAGATAATAATAATAATAATAATAATAAATAAAAAAAAAAAAAAGAAGAAGCTGCTAATCAGAACCAGTTGTGCNGATAATTTTGTTCCAGATAATAATAATAATAATAATAATAAAAAAAGAAAAAGCTGCTAATCAGAACCAGTTGTGTAAAATGTATTACTAGAGGGACAAGCCAAGAGTAATAAGGATTACACGATTCAGTCACGTTTATGTTTATGCATCCNGTATTACTAGAGGGACAAGCCAAGAGTAATAAGGATTACACGTTTCAGTCACGTTTATGTTTATGCATCCCCCCGACGATTGCCACGGCGACGACGATGATGATGATAATGATAACAAATCTGTGAACTGATTTATTTTCTCTGTTTCATTCTCACAGCGAGGCAAATCATTTCTAGGTCAGTGGCTGTCAAAGGGCTGGAGTTGCATGCCATTTTTATCCTGCCTCGGCACAAATTGGTTGAAAGCCCTTCTTTTTCTCTGCGAGGGGAAAAGTGACATTGCCGAGCATGGTCTCCATGATTGAATTACTTTCTCTTTTTCTGTTACATAAGTTAGAAATATCACACTTTGATTTTTGTCTCCTGGAAAAAAATAGAGGTGTTTTTTTTAATCCTCCTGTTGTCCTTGAGTCAAATTTAACACATTTTAAAAAATGTTTTTATATCAGAAATATGGATTTATTTCATTTCATTGTCCGTACATGTTTCCCTACTACATTATTTGTGAGTGTAATCCTCATTATTTTCATTGAATGGAGTGATCATTTGTACTTTATGCTCCATTATAACCAGTTAAACCAGACTGGGAGGACAACAGGACACCTTCACATGTTTAAAATGCTTTCTAAACTGTATCCTGACTAAACTTTACTCACCAGTTTTAATCATCAATCAACTATTTAGTTCAAATAACTCATCAGTTTCGCATTTTTCTTAACTCAAATTAAGCTATAATCTCATTTAAATGAAGCAGATTGAGCATAATTTTCAGAAATAAGTGTAAAGTTGGACTCAATTTGACTAAAAAACACAGAATAGGTTATTTATACTTGTGCAAAATTAACCCGAGAGGATAGAAGTAGTGTGGCTGACAGGAAGACAACAGGAAGGTTAATATTGCAGTTGTTGCTTTTTTAAAAATGCAGGGCATGTTCTCATTACATTTTTATATTATAAACCTATTATGATAATGCGTGCAGATGAAAGTGCCAATCAGAAACCTTTTTAGTCAGCTTTTATCGTTTAGGAGGGATTATTTTGTTCACTGCAGGTGTGATAATGCACGCTTTATCTAATTTTCTGATAACTCCATGTAATGCTAGATTAACACGTCTGATTTTGTCATTTTCATCATCTAAATGTGTGCACGTACGTCTCAGAGGGATACATGCAGAAACAACAGAGCTAATTTTATTAGTTGTGATAAGGTGATTGAAGTGCTCTAAGGACAAATGAGTGAAAATAATGTTATGTTTTGTTTGTTCTCCTAATTGTGAATTCTGTGTCTTGCAGGCAGGTGATAAAAGGAGACGCCGGCTGCTCTATCCCAGCTTAAAGAAGACCCAGGATAGAAAGTGACAGAGATACACAGAGTCTGTTGGAGGGGGGATTCAGCACAGCTAAGGGAAAGAAAACCAGAATGACAGTGCTGCTGTATCACTGACGAGCAGAACTGGAATGATATCTTGACCTTTTTTCCTGGAAGTGACAAAGTTAGCGATGAGCGGGGGGATATAATGGCCAAGAACAAGGATGCGCGCCCCCCGACATTCGCCGTCAGTGTGGTTGGCCTCTCGGGGACGGAGAAAGAGAAGGGAAACTGTGGCGTGGGCAAGTCCTGTCTGTGCAATCGATACGTGCGTCCCGATGCGGACAGCTACTACTTAGAGCACACCTCGGTGCTGAGCACAATAGACTTTGGGGGACGCGTGGTTAATAACGACCACTTCCTGTACTGGGGGGAGGTGTGTCACCGTGGGGACGATGGGTTGGATTGTAAGATTCAAATCATCGAACAGACGGAGTTCATCGATGATCAAACGTTTCTTCCGCATCGGAGTACCAACCTGCAGCCGTACACCAAACGTGCGGCGGCGACGAAGCTGCAGTCGGCGGAGAAGCTGATGTACATCTGCACAGACCAGCTGGGCTTGGAGCAGGACTTTGACCAGAAGCAGATGCCAGATGGGAAGCTGAACATCGACGCCTTCGTGCTCTGCATCGACGTCAGCAAGGGTTGCAACAGGAAGTTCGATGACCAAATGAAGTTCGTCAACAGCCTCTACTCCCAAATTGTTAAATCAAAGAAGCCGATTGTCGTTGCTGCAACGAAATGTGACGAGTGTGTGGACCAGCATCTGAGGGACCTCCAGGCTTTCGTAGCCAGCAAGAAGAATCTGCTGCTCATCGAGACGTCGGCACGCTCTAACGTCAATGTGGAGCTCTGCTTCAACTCCCTCATCCAGCATCTGGATAAAACAAGGGGAAAGCCAAAAACTGTGCCATACATGGAGGCCTATAAAATCCAACGGCAGCTTGTTGCCTCGGTAACGGATCGATTTGAGAAAGTGATGGTGCAGACGGTGAGAGATTACCACACCACGTGGAAAACTGTGATCAATAATCTGAAGGGTCAGCCCGACTACGAGGAGTTCATCACCTTGGAGGGCTCGAGGAAAGGCAGGAACATGTTCACAAAGCACATTGCACAACTGAAGCAGGAGCACATCAGGAAGAGGAGGGAGGAGTACCTGACCACGCTGCCGAAAACCCTTAACAACCTCCTCAATCACCTGGAGGAGGTCGAGCACCTCACGTGGCCCGAGGCGCAGAGTTTGATTCGAAACCGGCCTGATTTCCAGTACTGGTTCGTGATTCTCGAGCAGACGCCGTGGGATGAGACGGACCACATCGACAACAGCGACCGTAGGATACCCTTTGACCTCCTCAGCACGCCCGACGGAGAGAGGATCTACCATAACCATGTACAACACCTGCTGTCAGAGAAGAGGCGCGGTGAGATGAAAGAGAGATTCAAGAAGACGCTGGATAGAGTCCATTTCATCAGTCCGGGGCAGCCTTGGGAGGAAGTCATGTGCTTCGTTATGGAGGACGAAGCTTACAAGTATATCACAGAATCAGATAGGAGGGATGTTTACTGTAGACACCAGCAGGAAATAGTTGAAAGGGCCAAAGAGGAGTTTCAGGAAATGCTTTTTGAGCATGCTGAGCTCTTCTACGACTTAGATCTGAACGCCACTCCGAGTTATGACAAGATGAGTGAAATCCACAGTGTGTTAAACGAAGAGCCAAGATACAGAGCGCTTCAGAAACTCGCCCCGGATAGAGAGTCACTCCTCCTGAAACACATTGGGTTCGTTTACCATCCCACCAAGGAGACATGCCTGAGCGGGCATAACTGTGTGGATATGAAAGTAGAGCAGGTTTTAGCAAACAGGCTGGTGCAGCTCGACCACGGGCGCTCTAATCTCTACTACAACAGTGCCAACATTGATAAGATCAACCTCTGCCTACTGGGAAGGGAGGGTCTGGCACAGGAACTCGCCAATGAGATCCGAGCTCAGTCCACAGATGATGAATATACTCTAGACGGTAAAATCTACGAGCTGGAGCTTCTACCTGTTGACGTCAACTCCACGCTTCTTTTCAGCCATACGTGGGTTTCTACGTTCAAACCGCACGGCTGCTTCTGTGTGTTCAACTCCATAGAGTCCCTCAACTGTATCGGAGATTGCATAGGCAGGATCAGAGCAGAGATAACACAGAGTAGGAGAGATAGGTTTGCTCAGCCTCTACCGTTCATCCTCATCCTGGCCAATCAGAGGGACAGTGTGTGTAAAAACATCCCCATCTTGAGGCATCAGGGCCAACAGCTGGCGAACAAGCTGCAGTGCACCTTTGTCGACATCCCTTCTGGGGCCTTTCCACGGAAATTTACCGAGTTTCAAATTAAGCAGGGACTCCGAGCGGTCCTGGAGGGGCTCAAACACAACTTTGATGTCTTGGCGCCGCTTCCTTCTATCAAAGACATGTCAGAGACGGACCTTAGGATAGTTATGTGTGCCATGTGCTGGGATCCATTCAGCGTTGACCTCATCCTCTCGCCTTTCCTGGACTCACACTGCTGCAGCGCCGGGCAACCGGGCCAAAGCAACACGCTCATCCTGGACAAGATCATCGGGGACAGCAGGAGGAGGATCCAGGTCACGGTTCTCTCCTATCACTCTGCTATCGGCGTCCGTAAAGATGAACTGGTGCACGGATACATTTTGGTGTACTCTGCCAAACGTAAGGCGTCTATGGCGACCCTGCGGGCGTTTTTAGCCGAGGTGCAGGACGTGATCCCTGTCCAGATGGTGGCGATCACTGACAGCCAGGCAGACTTCTTCGAGAACGACGCCATTAAAGAGTTGATGACGGAGGGGGAGCACATTGCGACAGAGATCGCTGCCAAGTTCACAGCGCTTTACTCGTTGTCACAGTATCACAGGCAGACAGAAGTTTTCACGCCGTTTTTCAATGAGGTGTTGGAGAAGAAGCCGAACATTGAGAGCTCGTTCTTATTCGACAGCTCGTCTCGGGAGTGCACGACCGGCGCTAGTGAAGACGTCTTTCCTACATCGCCCCACAGCCATTCTCCAGCCTACAACACCTACTACCCTGAATCTGATGATGATAACGAAGCCCCGCCACCTTACAGTCCCATAGGTGACGACGTTCAGCTTCTCCCTACTCCAAGTGAGCGAGCAAAGTACCGAATCGATCTCGAAGGGAATGAATACCCAGTTCATAGCACACCCGTTGGAGACCATGAACGCAACCACAAAGTGCCTCCTCCCGTCCGTCCCAAACCGATTCTCCCTAAGCCTAATGTCAAAAAGCTGGACCCCAACCTGCTTAAAACCATTGAGGCTGGCATGAGGAGCAACCGTAGGACACCACGCGGCCCCATGACACACACCGAGGATGTGGAGGCGTCAGAAAACTATGCAGACCCTGTGGACACGTTGCTAAGGTCCAGAGGCTTCAACAACGACGACATATACGCTGTGCCTGATGACACGCACAGCCGCCTGGTGAAAATAAGAAACTCATTCGGTGGGTTACACGGTCTCCACGTAGGAGGAGAAGAAGAAAACGGATATGATCGTAAATCTCAAGCCGGAAGACGGCCGTCAAAGTACAAGCACCGCTCTAAAATCCTCTTCAGCAAGACGAAAGCCTACCAAAGACGATTCCACTCCGACAGCGACGGGGAGGAGTCCGGCCCCGCCACGCAGAAAAAGAAAAAGGGAAGGGCCCACCGAGGCAGCGAGGAGGATCCTTTACTCTCACCTGCCGACCCTTGGAAAGGTGGAATAGATAACCCGGCCATCACCTCCGATCCCGAGCAAGAGGACAA
>JANJYP010017502.1:0-12675 GCA_024605115.1 Rastrelliger brachysoma | reverse complement strand
TTTTAGGAATGTTGCTTGCACAAAACAAGACATTTAGTGGCATCACCTAATGCTCAGGGAATGCAAGACAGACATGTTTCAATATTACCAAAGGATTAACAGTTGTAGAATTAAAATGATTACCAGTAGTAGTACCTGTAGTCCTAATCTACCTTTTTTTTAAAGGCCTTAAATAATATTTGATTTGCCTGGGTTTCTTTCTGCAAGCATCCTTTCTGGTGTCACAAAAATAGGCCTTTCCTTCTCTTAGTGTTAGTGCGGCCTGTTATTCATCAGGTTGGTGGGTTGCCTCCTGTACTAATGTGTTCTGGTGCCAGACATTGAGCACCAAACTGCATACAAATGTGGGGTATAAAAGTGCAAGTCACTTTAGGTGAAAGCGTACTGAATAAATGCAATGTTATTAGGTTGAGCAGAAAGAAAAGTATTACGTTAGTTTTGGGTTTCATAGGCAAAAGTTTTAGCTGTGCTGGTGAGAACATCAACTAATTTTGACCAAGGCGTAACATGTAAGACGCAGCTGTCTGATTGTATTTGTTTCTGACGGTTAAAATTCAATTTTACAAAACGTATGACCTAACACTATTTTTTTGGGAGACGTTTGTTTTTCTGTGTGTTGATGCTGTGGGCCTATGGCTCTGAGATAACACTCAACAGTCACGCTTCATGGTGCTAAGTGGATGTTCTGTCAGCCTGGTGTTACGTAAGAGCTTCTCGGTGGACATTATCCAGATGAACAGGACAAAAACAAAAGCTGCTTCCCTCACTCTGACTCATAAATGTTAGTGAACAACTGCATGGTATTCAGTTCAGATTACCTTCCTAAAGTCACTCTCTCATAGTCAAAAACAAACCACAATACAATTCAATCAATCAATCAATCAATTCAATAAGAAATTGAAGGCTATTTTTTCAACATTAGGCAGTAGGGCACTGAAAATGTCACACAGATTAGCAAGATATTTAGAGAGAGAAACTCAATAATAATTCATTTGAAATTTTAAGTTATGACAAACTGTGTCCACGTGTTTACAGTCATACCCCCACTGCCACCCCACCCCCAATCTCCAACCACCTGAAGTTGGCTGTCTGTTTTAAAAACCTACAAAATGCTAGTTTTATGGGTTCAATATGGTGTAGGAAACNTTATGACAAACTGTGTCCACGTGTTTACAGTCATACCCCCACTGCCACCCCACCCCCAATCTCCAACCACCTGAAGTTGGCTGTCTGTTTTAAAAACCTACAAAATGCTAGTTTTATGGGTTCAATATGGTGTAGGAAACCCGTCACCTGTCAAACATATCATGCTTAGTCGAGTATATAATGTTAAGAGTACGGTAAATGCGAAAGAAGGTGTAACTGGAGCGAGAAACAAGGCCACAAGCTCCCAAATGTGCTGTTGTCTCGTACAGTCATCTTAAAACCAGACTCCTTTTAAAAAACGGACGATTTCAATATGCCCCAATTATTTAGAAACATAAATAACTAAAATTAATATATTTAAAGCTTTTACAACTCATTGATAAACACGGTTTAATTCGGCTAACAACTGATCCACTGAGGAGCAGTTGTTCCCCAACAAGGAACCGGTTTTCCTGGTTTAACTGCCCCACTCTTTCACCGACACACCGATGACGGGCGGCGGCGAGCGGCGTAAATCAAGCGGAATTCCACGTACACACGGCCATGTAAGGTAGGTTTTAAGTTTGGTGCACGGTAACAGAAAGTTATCTCTACACATCTAAACGCCTGTGTTGAACCATCACGGCCGCGTGTCTTCTAGGTTACACACACACACATACACACAAACACGACTCCTCCAGTTGTCACCGCAGCTGTGCGGGGCACCAACCTTTCTGTGCTCGACAGCCCTCCGTGGTGAGAATGATGAGAATCGACAGGACGAGGACCCCGGCCCCTGTCGGTCCCCTGCCCACCATTACCGCTCTGCCCATAGCAGCCTGCAGTCTGAATGCATAATGCTCGCACCGCTTTCAACCTGTACCGAAGAACATTAAAAATATAATAAGCTACTAAACTAAATCTTCAGCTCCGAGAGGGCGAGATTGCGCGTGTTTCCCTCCCTGGGATGTATTGTGTTTCCCGTTTCACGATCCAGTGGTTAGCGACACTCTCACTATGGAGGTAACTGCTCAACACACACATACACATACACACACATACACACGCATCCAAGCTGTGGAGCCACTTCCTCCAGTGAGGCTCCTCCCCCAATCCTGGAGCTGGATGTGCTCTGAAAAATCCCAAATCTACACCCCCCTCAAAGTCTTCAGCACAGTACTACAATCAAAAAAACATCCTAAGCTCCACCTTATTAACATCTGCAAAGCAAAGTTATTATAACTTTGTATTTCCCCTTAGTTTTTTTTTTATTTTATTTTTGTGAAGAAGATTATTGCAGTTGATGTTTTCAGTTTAGTTTTATTAGTTTCCAGATTTAGTTTTCCCAGTTCAGTGTAGTTTTTATTAGTTTCAGTATTAGTCTCAGTTTTATTTTATTTTATTTTATTATTGTCATAATAAAATAGTTCAGTAATACAGTAACATAAACACAAGGTTTTGTGAAGGTCATTCGCTGAGTCCTGTGCCAGTGGGGTCCAGGAGCCTCCAGGGGGTCCCCAGCAAAAAGGAGAATAATTGATTTTCACTATAATTCTATTCATAAATAACACAATGACCTTTGGCCATGGGTCTCATACACTCCCTGTAATAAATCACCTAAAGGTGATTTTGTTTTGCTTGTTACATTTATTTTATTATCTATGAAGAATATTAGTAAGATATTAAGAATCATCTTACTGGTAAAACATTTTAAATTTATATCATCCATATGTTTAAAAAAAAATCCAAGTTTTTCTCAGAGCATTATTTTTGTCTCAAAATATTTGGATATTACTCTCAAAATCTCAAATTTTGCTCCTAACAGTGGTCGAAATGCTAATACAGATAAACATAAGATTGCAAATCCCTGGTCCTGGCATGCATTTCAGAATAAAGACATAACAAACTAAAACTGTTTAGTCTTGATACATTTTCCTGTTAATTGCAACTAATAAAAACGTGGAGAATGAAATCAAATTCTCTACAGAGACAGAGAGAAGACTCACATATCATTTTTAACTAAAGTTATGTTAACATCATAGTAGGAAAAGCACAGGTGTAATTAAAATTAAGGTTTGTTTTAAAACTATGCTCAGATTTTGTTTCCTCTTCTTCATACTGGCTGGTGAAATATTCCGCTCCTAAGACAATGTCAGTGATGGGGAACAAAATCCACAGTTCAGCTCAGTGCAAACTTACACATACACAGCTTATCTGAAATTAATATGAGACTTCAGCAGTGTGAGTTAATCAGATTAAGTGGGTATCTTTCATAGTTACAGTCCTCTGTGTGTTTTCCTGGACAGTGTTTTTGTGCTGAGCTGCAGCAGAGGGATAATCACACAACAACATTTTGTTCTAAAAACTTTGGAAGATGTCCATTTCATGTGATGACCTCAGATTGCTGAAATTTCATAATAACATCAGATCAACACAGAACGAGGACTATGGATTTTTCACCTCATATCTTACTTTAGCAGTGTGTTATAAATGGATTTCTTATTATAAAATAAATTAATGACTGCAGTAAGAAAAACAAAAAAACTGTCGTTGTCGATGTTGTTCATATGAGCAGTGTGAAGTTGGCCTTTTGCCCCAATCCCATTTCAGTGTTAAATTATTAAACAACGTTATAATGTTCTAAGTGGTCTAAAGGATACTAGCTTTTGAAGTAGACCTAAGTGAACACATACATAATCTGAAGAATTATCCAACATTGTTTTTCCCAATGTTTTATTTACATTAGTACGTACAGTACAGTTCCCACAGTGTTACTGTACAATCTATTACACTTGTAGCATAATGTACTAATACAGATGCATCTTTCTTTCATTGACACATTGTACTCTAACTTGTACTTTGCACCTCCTTTTTATTTAAGTGTCTTTTTTCTATATGTATTTATCTATCCTTTAAAAAATTGTCCTTTTAAAAAACGTATTTGTCTGTACTTAATACGGCACATTTCTACAAGGCTATATATGGTTATTTAAAGTATATTGGGCATACACATTCTTTGGAATCTACACTCACTGAAAACTTTATTAGGAACCCTGTGCTCTCTAATGCAATCAGATACAACAGCTCTTCCATAAAAGCAACTTTCACAAAGCTACAGTACATTTTCAGTTTTTGCTGACATTGTCAGAAAGCTGATAATTCTACTGTCTTTATTGTTGTTGTGGGTGGTGATGATGATGTGTGTTATACTGAGAAGCATTTCCAATATTTTTTCTACCTGATTAACATCGTTGAGGGGGCAAAATATGACCTTTTCTTAAAGTAAAAAATGTCAAACAAACTACATATTTAAAGCAAATTATGTCCAAATACCTCAAAATATTAGCGTGCAGTACTGCAGTAAAATACTATTCATCCTCATGTTGATAATCTTTCACTTGTGTAATATCTCTAGTGTGTTCCAGTTGACTCAGTTGTTTCATAAAGCATAAAGAATTGTATGAGCTAATAAACATAATGTTTCGTACCCACCCACCCCGCATTATTGCAGTAATGTGTTTCTGTGTTTTCTTTCTGTGCACACAAATCTGGCTCTGAATTTACTTGCTTGGTAAAAAGGCAACCCTTCTCAGAGTTATTAAAGTGATACTAAACAGAAAGAAGTTGATTGTGGGTGATTAACGACAAGTTGGCACACACCCTGGGAATTTTCAAAATATCAAAAAAAAGTCAAGATACTTAAGAAATATCCAGATATTATTGTTCTAAATTACAGCCTCACTTGGCAAAGACATTAGATGTGATGCAACTGTCAGGGTAACCAATAGTAACCTGTAGCAACAAACATAGTTTTAGCCTGTAGCCTGTGAGTAATATGTCTGATGATTCAGAGTTTTTTTTTTCATTTTTTACACTAGATGGATGANTGTGTGTGTGTGTGTGTGTGTGTGTGTGTGTGTGTGTGTGTGTGTGTGTGTGTGTGTGTTGCTACATTTCTTTGTGCAGTGTGCAGATGTGTAGGGTGTAAGTCAAAGAAGCAGCCAGACAGTTAGTCGTGCTGAAATTGTCCATAACTCTGTTCTCTCCCATTCACACCCCTCATCTCTGTCTTTCTGTTTTACATCTTCTATCTTTTATTTCTATCACACAAGGGAAATTCCAATACATTCATAGAAGCAGGCTTATAAACATATCCTGAGGGACATCATTACAAATTCCCCTAAAAGTCCAATAAAGATAACATACTATGAGCACGTTTGGAGAAAATAATATAAATGCATGCCCAATCTAATGGAGGCCAATGTGACAGCCCTGCAGTAAATAGTAAAGATTTCCCTTTTTGAGACTGTGCCAGAAAAGTGTGGAATAAATTTCACATATGCTGTTTTTTGTGGTTGTTTATGGTGCAATAATACTGTATTCTGTTATGCTACAGTTTAAATAAAGACTCATTGAGTTTATTCAGCAGCTTTCTCAACTAATATTGATATTAATATTATTATTATTGCATATATATTGTTTATATTATTCCTGTAAAACTGTTACAAGTACCATACAAGTAGCAATTTAATGCAGGGCTATTGTATTCAGCTTTGATGTGTTAAATTGTTCATGGCGCTAAGTCAGCCTTGTGTAATAACACGTCAACATTCTACAATTTCTTTTCAGCCCAGGGGTTTTGCCAGTATAAAGACTAGGCATTGTATTGGTTGGATGTTGCTGTGACATAGATATTATTTATTTAACAAGAAGAGAAAATGTAGTGGAGACACACATCCTATAAACTTTAAACAGGTGGAGCAAAAAAAGAAAGAAAACATTTAGCAATACTGAAGATGTGATGCTACTGGCTGAATGTATTTCTGTTGTGCTCTGAGGGTCCTTTCTATATTTCTTTGTGTCATATATTTATATATATTACGTGTATATTATTATTATTATTATTTTCTTTACACATATTTTTGCACATTATGCTGATCAGTGATGGAAAGAGTATATATTTATTTATCATGTGACTGTCATGCGGCTGGAGCCTATGATCGTTTTAAGATAGCGATTGCATCTACAGCTGCCACTGTACAGAGTGCAGACTCTCATCTTTCTTTTTTTTTTAAAGAACAAAACTCTCATATCAAAGCAGCTTCCATATACACATTATTAAAGCTTACTGTTTCTTGTCTCTTGGAGCTACTCAGTAAATTTCTGACCTTGTTAATTAAATGATACTGACTAAAGAGCTACTAAACATTAATAACTTTAACCAGCTGTTTTTATTCATATTGTGTTACACTGTTATTTTGTGAGAAAGGGAGTATCGTCCTCTCCTGAAGGGTTTCTGAAACTAGATTATGCCACTCGGTGGTCACAAAGTATTATAACAAGGAGGCAACAGCACAGTGTTTTAATACGGACCCTCTGTTTGGTTGTCTCACAACATCAGGTTTATATACATGTATTTCATATTATGCAACCTCCAACATATTTGTATCTAGTTGTACCAGAAATAATCATAATTAAAATATCAGATTGTTAAATGCAATCCATTTGACATTACATATGTTAGTTGATTATTATGTATATGTTTTTTTCCCTTCTACTATTTTCCATATGAGATCATTTGATAAGAGTTTGGTGCAGCCCTCTGGGGAAAATAAAGTTTGTGAGTATGAGTGAGTTGGTGACAGTTAGTCATCACGTGCTAGGGTTGTGTCTGTACCTCCTGCTCCAGTTCTGGAAAACAATCAACATAGGAGCTTTTTATACTGCAAAATCTGTCTAGAATCAGGGTTTGATTCATCATTTTATAATGATACCAATAGTTTTTACTATAAAAAGCAGCTAATATAATGGCATGTATAGAAGTCGTGATTTATGAGGTGCATTAGTGAGCTATTTCTGAATGCATTTTCATTGGATTTGGCAAACATCATGCATTTCTCTCTGCAATTCACTTTTATTAGGAAATCACATACATGCTGAAACACAGAACAGTTTTACATGGTAAATAACAAAATGTTTTCATATTCACTCATATACCCAAAATGTGATCTTCAGGTTCAACGGCTTTCATTTTGTCTTGTTTTTTTGTTTTTTTTATGTTGGTTTGGTTTTGTGTGTAACACTAGTATTGACTCTCATAAGAAGTCTTAATAGTTTACATATAAATCCTCATACCAGTATATGTATTTAAGTGTGTTCAGTGACTGCTGAACAGTGAAAAAAAGGACACATTATGACAAACACAACCTTTAAAAGAAATAATCCAAAGAGCATATGGCACAAGGTTATAAATGATATCGATCTTTGGGATGGGAAATTAATGGAAATTCCTGCCGACGTTTGAAGTCTCAGCATGTAGCTGTTCTTGGCTGGTCAGCTCTGGAAGGTCAACAGATGCAGGGGAAACCTGACTGGTTTTCTAATTCTAACTCTTCTGCAAAGGGATGGTTGGACTTTGAAGAATTCAACGACAGTCCTGACAGTGACCACAGGGTCAAGAGTTTCCATGGTGATACCAACCCTGGAGTGCTCTGAAAGCAGGACTAGCTTTCAATGGACCTTTATGATGAATCTAAGTAAATTGCAGGATTGTGCGTGAAGACCTGGATGTAAAGTATTTGATATCAGGGACTTGAATACATTTTATTTAATGTGTTGCTATGAAAAGTCAAGTTACAGATTATCTGATCTATTCCTGGGAGTAAAATATGTGCACTAAATAATATTTCCACTGGGAGTCGCTATAGGGCACAGATAAACGCAACACAGTCACCAGTAAATAAGTATTTCCCTGTTTAATGATTTAAAAACCTTACAGCTTTTTAACTAGAAGCATCTTCCCATTGCCTCATATTTACAAAATGAAGATAAGTAGACAGTTGTATATATGTCAGACTGATATCCAGCAATACTGCATTTAATATTTAATTTCAGTGGTAAGAGTCAGGCCTGCAGTGACCAGATAAGTGAGAACCCAATGTTCTAACTAAGGTCCTAATGAAGTTCATTCCAGGTTATTTCAGATTTACAGTTTCAGGAGCCTTTAGCATATTTTAAATGGATAAACAGCATTGACTGTTCTGAGTTTGGTGGGTTTTTTGGTTTTGTTTCTTTTGTTTTTGTGTTGTGGTTGTGGCTTATTTTAGAGCTTTTGCTAAGAGAAAATAGATTTGAGTTGTTTTTTTGGTCAATAAGAAGAGTATGCAAGTTTACAGGCTTTAATTTAGTTTATGTTAGGAGATTTTAGCTATAAGTGAAGATTTATTTTAAAGTTACAGGTTTAGGAAACTAGATTTCATTTGAATTTGTGATCATAACAAATGTGTATATGATCATTAATGATCATTATATGCAAATGCGTAAAAGTACAATTTGGGCATAACATTACATACTATAATTACAAATACTGTAAATATTGTACCTTGATCAGCTGTAGCACTAAAACATTATTTCCACATCCTCAGTAATTTAACAGAAACACAATTTTCCGTAATGAATACTTTACATTTGTCTGTTCTGCAATTTTTATTAGGACATTTTATTTTAATACCATCACTTGTAATGAATACTTTTTACATATTGTATTGCTATTTTTTCTTTTACTTGGATTTGAATACACCACTGTATATGTGTTTGTTTATGAGGAAATATTGTACAGAAGAATAAAATTAACACACAGAACTTACTGTAAGGGGAAATTTAAGCCTCATTAATCATATTCATCTCAGCAGGGAAGACTTTTGATAGGTAAATGTTGTTTTTAAATTAGCCATCAAATAATTTTCTCTCAACTTTTCCAGATTCTCTTTAATCTGATTAAGAGTTACCACAGCAGTAGACCTCTGTTTGATATTGCCGTTGAAAGCCTTCAGGGTGATGTTATATAGCAGCATTGCACACATGTGTTTCAACTCTGATTAATGTGTCTAAATGATTATTTTCCCTCCTCTGATTTATGTTCAACATGATCAGTGTGGCTTTGGCTATTCAGACAACAAATCCCCTGTGTGAATCTTTCAGAGAGTGACTGAATCAACAAGTGTTTTCCATGCATGTGTACCTTTGTTTGTGTGCATGTGTCTGAATGTATACATGAGTGCATGTGAGTTATGTGTCATCCTCCATCTATCATCACAGACACTGAGCAGAGGAACAGTACAGTTTAAGTGCATAAGGGTCTGTGGTTTTCTGTGGTTTTAGAGATGTGGAAGGAAACGTGGTTTTCTAGCTACCGGTTTCTTCAATATTTTTCTGTACCATTAAATAAACATGTGTGACTTGATGAGTCCGTTTCAGTATCCTGCCAGTGGCCTTATGGGAAATCATAGCTGGTGGTCCACCTCTGTGTAACCATTAACCACAGTGTCTGTTCACACCACAGCACCCTCCAGTGGGACAGCAGACATATGTTCATACATCACATACTCAGCTTCCTGAATACTTCCTTGCAGACACCAGCACACCCACACAAATAGACAGTTTATGGAAGACATACCAACAGGAGTAATCAGACCCAGTGCGCAGATGGTTATCTTTTAACTCAGCAAATTTGCTGTAGTTTTCAATGGGAGCTTTGGGAACAGGGTCTTTTTATATGAAGACTAAATAATCAGCAGCAGACTCTTCAAGCCAGGGGTGACTGTTAATGATGGATGTCATTTTGTCTTAAAAAAGATTCCTCCTGCTATGGGGAATGCACACCAAGAACCATGCGGACAAGGAACCCATTCAACATTATGTGCATACCTAAAATACACGTGCACAAAAATTCAAGGAGACATTAGTAGTTCAGTTTTTGTGTGACTGTATCATGTGATATGACTATCCAGGTTTAGATATAATGGTTAACAAAAACTCTTGACATGTTTTCCTTGCATGTGGAGGTCGAATTGCTTTAATGAAGTTTTCTCAAAGCAACTACATTATTCTCACAGATGCTTCTCACAAATCAACATCTTCAGCTGTTATCTGTTTTATTTGTACCTTTCTGTCAGGGCATAGTAAAGATCAACTGACATATTTTTACTGAACACTGTGTACTGACAACATTTTCAGTTCATTTAAAATTGTCAGTTTCACAAAAAGATAATGGTGGCCTTTGAACAGCTTACACATTTTTACCTCTTTAAAGATTTTCAATAGTCAATATCAGTCTACTCACTTTGATCTCTTTAATATCTCATTCAGGCTTCAGAGAAGTATCCATACAAACCTATTTAATCTATTTTCTATTGTATATTTAGTATTTGAATTCACATTCACTGAATATGTGGCACGGCATATACACTTACATAAACAGGCATATAAATTGTGTAACTGAAGTGTTATCAAATGTTCATGTAATAAATATACCTTAATTACCAGCTTGCCAGGTCATTGTTTTTGTCTGAACCTGCATGCAGCTTTTGACTGCAGGGGTGTTAACATTAGTAATACAGTATATAGTAAATTGTATTTAGGTTAATTAGTAAGAGTTTATTTTGTTGCTCTTTGATTGTACACTGTATCCAATATCTTTGAAGCTGTGGTGTTCATCAACAAGTGTTTCTATTCTCAGTGTACAGTAATTCATTGATGTTCAGAATGTGATTGAGGTATTTAGAAGCAAAAGTTTAAAATTGTAGTTGGATTGAATGTCAGAAAGGACTTTGAAGAAGATTTTTTAAAACTGGCTTTCTGTCTTGCTAAGTGTTATAGTCTTGGTTCAAGGTCCAGAGCTTCTCTTGTGGCTAAAATACTTGGACCCAGGCTGGACTAGCTCTGTCTGACTGCCCAGGATCCATTCTCAGCTCTCTGGGCACATTCCTGGTCCAGGTGCTGTGTATTTTCTTTTTCATTCTGCATGAGCCTCCCATGTAAACTCTGAAGGATAAATTCATTTATTATTCAAACACACAATAAAAAGTTTCATCTCTCTGGCAACTGGCCCAGGACTTTATGTTTTTTTAGATATACTGGTGAAATCATCTGGCCAGAAGAAGAATCATCTTCAGAGGAACGATGGAAAAAATCACTTAAGGGAGAGTGTCTATTCGTTAACTCACATAATTAGGCAGAGTTTTCCATTGACAAAGGTGTATACTTAGCTCACATTTTGAGGTGGTACAGTTTGTTTCACTGTCCTTTTTTAATGGGGGAAGAGAAGCATATTTTATGGGTGTTCATCTTCCAAGACAGAATAAATAAACTGTGATATCTATACTTCGCTAAGTTCAGAGTTCAACTTGTAGGAGGTCCCTTTTGCTACACTAAACTCCCTTGTACTGTATATGGAACATGTTTGCACGTGTGTGTGTGTGTGTGTGTGTGTGTGTGTGTGTGTGTGTGTGTGTGTGTGTGTGTGTGTGTGTGTGTGTGTGTGTGTGTGTGTGTGTGTGTGTGTGTGTGTGTGTGTGGTCTAATGTTTGGATATGTACAGTGTGAGCTTCACAGCAGCTTTCTGGCACATTGTTTACAATACAGGTTTTATTGTAAGGTCTCCCAAGTAGCACGCGGTAGTCCATGTTAGCGATTGATTGATAGATAGATAGAAAAAAGAAGGACCTGAAGAGTGGAGGGCAGCAGGCTTTGTATATACTCATATTGTATTCAGTACTGCTTCATAATTTACTGCACAATTCTCCCTAAATGTAGGTGTTGAGTGTGTTACTGCAAGGATAAGAGGAGTTGAAAAGTGGAAAGAGATGTTTTGGATGCCCATGGGTTTCAATATATATGCAAATCAACTTTGTGTGAATCAAGCAGGGATTAATTATTAGCTTTCAAATAGGAAGTATGGTGTTATTGACTAATTTTCATTGTGTCAAAAAAGTCATTTGCAAAGATTAAAACAAACATTATGTTGTTCAGTCCTATCTACTTTCTGTCTGCACCTCAGTGCCAACCCTGTTAGTTGAAGATAAACCACTGAAAAATACAATCTAGTGTCATTGTTAAAAAGGTTAATTCATTCCCCTAAAATAAAGCACTAGTCTTTAGTGAACATTACTCAAGGTAAATAAGTAGACTGGAACCTGGATTCATTAGGGGCTATTTTTGAGCAGCAGATTGTATAGTCTTTAGTTTCATTTCTTCAGTTTATTTGGAGACAGTCCCACAAACAGCAGACTGGTGGTTTGGGAGTTTAGGTTGCTGACTTGAATTTGGCCAGGAATCTTTGCATCCTGTATGTTGTTCCCTATTTCTCTCTTCCCTCGTCCCCTATTAACTTTAACAATGACATAAAATGCCCCAAAAATACTACTCTAAGTTTTCATTATTAAAAAAAAATGAGGTGGTGTGGCTCATTTTTGTACTTTAGTACTTTTTGGACTACACTGGAGATATATTGCACAAAGAATTAATCAGACATACAGACCACACATCTCCACATCTTGTGTGTTTTTGTCATTTGTGATATATTGTACACATTTTCCAGCACCAATTAGTACTAACATGGGTTCATCCAGAATACAAAAAACTCAATAAATTGAAGGTGGATGGCATGCTCAAGTATCAATACAAGCCATTTGATATATTCAACAGGGTATGTCCTTCATTGTAGAGAGAAAAAATTGGTCAATATATTCCATGTGGTCTAATTTGGTTTCT
>JANJYP010017484.1:0-16442 GCA_024605115.1 Rastrelliger brachysoma | reverse complement strand
AATTTTATATAGACAAGTGCATCTAGCTTACATTTCCAGCAACTGAAGTACCAGTATTCACAAAAATGGGAAGCTGAAAAAGGGAGTTCCCATATCCTATCAAGACGTTTTTTGCAATGTCACAATTTCACTCTCTAACTGATGTTTCAAAAATGTTTGCTTTACAGACTAAACCTTCCACTGTGGAGATTTTGGAAGGAATGGATAAGGTATGCTTATTGATACATAGACTAGCCAGTAGTGCTGTTTCAAAATTTCTAATACACATTTCAATTTGAAAGTGTAGCTTACTTTGAGGTTTTTTCACTTTTTTCCTGTTAGATACCATGTTCTGAAATGCCTAAAGCATGATAAATTCATGCTCTAAATGTTTTGCAGCATTTACTGCATAGCCTAATTTGCACTGTGGGACTCATGCACAATAAGGCAGGCCATTAAGTGTGACAGTTTCATTAGAGCGACAGGTAGGCAGAGCCCTCATCAACAAGAGACATTTTCACAGAAAACTAAAACACCAATTGGTGTATAGACAGATGATTATTTCTGGTAACTTTAATTAGTACCAAACATACTCAGACAGAAAATATGGTATATGATTTTTCAAGATAGTACATTACAAAAAAGGAAAACAACAACAACAAGTCTTTTCATTATTCTCTTATGCCATGGTTGCATTTAAACAGCAGCAGAGCACTGAGAATAACTCCTTGAAGTTGAGTGCATCCACACTTGCAGAAGGTACCCGCTGTCAGTCAAATGAACGCAACGGAATAAAGCAAAACTGACCAAAGGCATCTGTCAGGGTAGTGGTGCCTACTGATGTTTATAAAACCAGTGCAATTCAGAAACACATAGTTTGATACAGACTTGTTTTAAAACAGTTATTCACATTGTAGCAGCAGGCTAATAGTCAGTCCACCAGCTACAAATCAAGAGAAGGTTTCTAGTATATTGCTTCATCAGTTGCATATGTAATACTTAAAATAAATGTTTAGATAAAAGAACTTGGATTTATTTTTTGTAGCTGTAGAATTTGGTTTTTTAATTTGGATTTCGATGAACTCACCATAGTAACCGCAGAGATCTGAAAACATAGTTTGTTCAAAACTGGAGATTAATGTTTGTTGCTTTATTTTCTATTTTTTTCTAGTTTACATTTTTTTCAAAAATTATTCCTCTTCTTGGAAAATTAAAAGGTATGGGATAAACTTTTTTTTTTTTTCAGCGTGAGAAATCAGAGGTGTGGCATGACATCTTCATTGCGTGAACCCTGCAGCTGACTTGGTCCTTTTTAGATGGAGGGAAAAGTTTGGGATGCTTACTTCCTTCAGCCATCACATAGCCTACAGAGCTGCCTGTTTGCAACAGCAAGCTGGGGTGTGCGGGGGTTGGAGGGGTACTTTACGCTGCGGCTACACACGACCTGAGGACCCCCACTTTCACTCTGACGAGACATCGCATAAAAAAAAAATCGGCTCATACCGCAGGAACAGTATGATGAAAAATTTTAGTGGTTCTGAAACTGACTTTTTCATACCGTGGTCTACCTTGAAAACGGTAACTGGCCCATGCCTAGTTGTTAGTGTTTAGTCGATGTGGAAATGAGGGCCAAACCAGATCCTCATTTGCTGACTGATACAGGCTTTAGTGCTCTTCTACTGTTAAGCTAGTGTCGGGCTATTTTCGGCTCCTCTCCTTGGAGAAAATAACACTACACATACACCAAAGAAGGCAGGTGGTATTGAAGTAGTGAATAGATGGGTGTTGACCTGTTTTGTTTTGTTTTGGAAAATTTTGTCATCTTTTCATGCAAGAATATTTTATCATGTGCATATATTCACCATAGGTTTACTTGTTGTATGGCTGCCGTCAGTTTATCCTGTGCTTTAGAGTGACAGACACACATGTTGCAGAGCAACCATAGTGACTGATAGTAGGTTCTATTCTGTCTGTCAGCTATTTTTGGATTGTGTAACCAGTGCTTTAAATGGGAGCCCCACAGATTTTACACTTCAAAGTCACTTTACAGGTCTTGGGAAGTACCACTGCATATGTATGAAAAGTTGTGTAAAGCCTATTGTGGCTCTGGAGGGAGATGCAAAAATCTACCTCATATGCCATTTGTCTGTGTCAGCTGGGACAGATGATAACAAGTTTGAAAATGGAAACAATCTGAGCCTAAGGTGTTAAAAAGAAGTGATGTTACAAGATGTCTGTAGTCTAGATCCTTATCTCTGCTTGAGGCTACATTAGCCTCTACTAGCATAACAAAGCCCAACCCAAGTACACCGGGTTTTGACAAGAAGAGGAATGCACGCCATAAAAACATAATATGCTGCATTAATTTTGATCATTGTGAGTATGACAGTGCCAGTGGGGGAATATTTGTGACCATTTAGCAATAGGTCACAAATTATATGAATAAATTTACTTTTCTGTCAGAAATGGGCAAAATATTGTGACTAAAGTTTTTTCTTGGTGTGCTCCCACTATTTAATGACAAGGTTGGATTATACTTTTCTGATAAGCTGTGACTCCACATTTAAACGTAGAGTGCCCTTAAGTCTGTGTTCACTGTCAAAGGTTCAACAGCTAATGCTAATACAATTTGCTCCCATTTGCATCTATGTGGTGACACAACATCCTCGTACTTTTGTGAGAGTTATAATTAAGGCAGTGGTGGCAACATAGATTTTGAGAAGAAATACTGCTAAAATAATTTTTAAAATCCATTCAGTTCAAATCATTGAACTGAATGGATTTCATGTGAATTTGAAATGAGCTAAACCAGAGGCGTTAATAGTAATGATCCCTGAAAAAATGATGTATTCTGCCTTTGGATTGGTGCAGAGCTGAAGGTTTTACTTTTGTAGAAAAGCTAATTGTTTAATAGCCAAAGCACAGATAGAGGAAATGGTATGTGATTTATGTATTTTAGGGTTTTTTTTTGTAACATTATAATTCACTGCAATTTGAATAAAAAAAACAACAACTTGAATGTAACCACAGTAGCTGCTCTCCTAATAAGCTCATGTTCCTGTACTAATTTGATGCCTATTTCGTTCTTCCTACAGGATATCCAGATTCTTGAAGAATACAGTGAAAAGTATCAAAGGCAGTTGAAGTTATGGCTCGGGAGGCTGCTTTTGTACTCGTCTCTTCTCTACCTGTTCACATGCATAATCGTGTACTTCTGGTACCTCCCTGAACAGTTAATGGGACGACTCATATTATCTCTTCCCTTTTTAATATTTCCATTATTGTAAGTATACATGATCGTCACATTTTTACTAGTCTTTAACTGTGATGTAACCAAGTAACCCTTTTTCCCCCTTTTTTCTTTTTAGAGTGTGGTTACTGCGAAAATTTCTGATAATTATTTTTTCACGGAGAACTGAAAGGAATAGTAAGATCTGTTTTGTTGTTGATACATAACAGTCTTATGTTTTTAATGTTTCATTTGTGTTAAATTTTCTACAAATGTTTTTTTCAGATGAAAAATTAGAGGATCTTAAGGCGCAAAAGAGGAAAATTGTAAGTGAAGTTTGTGTATTTGTCCGCTCATGTTTGATCGATAGTTTTACTTTTGAGCATTGATACTTGTGAAACAGCATATGGCCAAAAACTATCTGAAAACTTGAGTCCATCTGTGAAGCAAACAATTTTATCTTTCACATGGTACAGTCACTGGGGACAAATAAGCTGTTGCTCACTAGTATATCTCATTTTAGCAGAGAACTTTTGAAACCAAATAATTTTCAGAGATGGAGATAAATAAAATAAAGAATCAATCACAGACAATGGTGCTTGTCAAAGTTAATAAAATAAGCATGTTATATTCACTATAATACATTTGCTGATTTATAATCACCATGCCGCTAGAACAAGTAGAAGTTTCTACAACACTACAGGAATTTCATCATACCTTTGGTTATTTTCAGTGCTCTACAGATTTCTCTCGTATTTCCCTCAAATCAGCTCTGTCAGCTTCAGAGAACTGCAAAGTGACATTTCAAAAAGAAGCTGTTACACATCTGTGGTTTGATACATGGTCAGATAAGTGAAAGAAACATACAATTAAACTAATCTCTGGGAAACTGAAATTTATATGTCTTGTAATTTTGTAGCATTACTCTTATTGATCTTCTCAGCAGTTTGCAGCAGTATACTTGCTAATCTAGGATCTGTGCTGATGGCATTTGATTGGTTCAATGACTTAACCCAGTAAACCATTCTACTGATGTCACTGTAATTAATAGCATTTAGGNACTGAAATTTATATGTCTTGTAATTTTGTAGCATTACTCTTACTGATCTTCTCAGCAGTTTGCAGCAGTATACTTGCTAATCTAGGATCTGTGCTGATGGCATTTGATTGGTTCAATGACTTAACCCAGTAAACCATTCTACTGATGTCACTGTAATTAATAGCATTTAGTGCAGGAAAGAAATAAATCTGAGAAATTGCTTGTCATCCTCTGTCAAGTCTAATAACTTTCAATAATTAGAGCTGATGGATTTTCACACTCTCCATTATCGAAGTAGTGAATGTAATTATTCTTCATATTATGTGTAAATATTTAGAAATGTTTGGTACTTATTTTAAACGAAGATGTACAATTTAGTGAAGGCACTTTGTGGTGCCCTTTCTCAGTCACTTCTTAATGGCACGGTGAATGCTTCTAATGAGACTGAAATGTATTTTTAGAGCACTTATTAATTTGATCAAATAATCATTAAATGATTACACAGCATTTGAGCAATTGATATATGATTAATTTCACTGTGCAATGTACAGTATTGAGAAATAATGCTACATTTACTCTATAATACCTGTTTAATGTCTACCTGTTCAGCTTGAAGAAGTAATGGAGACTGAGACTTATAAAAATGCTAAAATGATTCTGGAGAGATTTGATCCTGACTCCAAAAAAAAAATGGTGAGTTTTTTTTTTTTTTTTTTTTTTTTTTTAATGTTTTGTGTGTTTTGTGTTGTGTCCATATTGAAAACATGCTCTTGTGCTCTTTTGTTCTGAAGGAGCTGGAATCCACATCAGGCGGATCTCAGATGACTCCCAAACCAGGACAAGGTAGCAATGACTTCTTGAAGAAGACTGCACTTTTCTCCACTTTGCTCTTATGTTTGTTTTTTTTACCAGTATTAAGCAACCTGCAATGTTTCCTGTGTTAGAACTTCGCCAGCGCAATGTCATCCCAAAGACCCCCCCAGTGGTAGTAAATCCTGCAAGCAGTGCTGCGGCCCGCCCTCCTCTTGCTTCTGGGCCCACCTGTCCTGGACGATCTTCCCACTCTGCTCCAGGTGGACCCCCAGAGAGGAATCTGTCGGCTATAGCGGCTCAGCAGAGCTTGATGAGGAAGCCTGTGACCCCTGGAACACCTGTTCTAGGAGTCGGTGAGTTACCTGCACACAGGGGGACCACATCATAATGTAGTAGATTAAGGTGTGATTTACTCTTCCCTGGTTCTGTGTCCCTAGTTGCTTAAGGCTATTTGGTGTGTGTTGTCAACAAGGGTGGCATATCTAATACTAATAATATCTTTATTTATATAGCACATTTAAAAAGAAATGTTAAGTTCTTTACAAGGCAGTAAAACAACACAGCAATTAGACAGTACAGCACTAAGGTAAATCAAGAACATACAGTAATCAAATATTGCTGAGATGAAACAAGGTGATATCAAATGAAAACAGCATTATAAAAACATGTTATAAACATGTAGCAGAAATGAAAACAAGTGTTTGCACACATGAATACATTTATACACAGAAACATACATATACACATCATCAGGGATAACTGATTTGATTATCTAAAATCACGTTCAGGCGCATAGAATGCTAAGAGGTCTATTATATATTCTGGGGCTTGTCCAAGTTGGGCTTTTAAAGTAAGTAATAAAATTTTAAAATCAACTGTAAAATATGAAGGGAGTCAGTGGAATGATGCTAAAACCAGTGTAATGTGGTCTCTTTTCTTAACAACCATTAAAAACCTGGCAGCTGGATTTTGAACCAGCTGTAAGTGTGACAATGGCTTCAGACAAAGGCAGTATAGAATGTTGCAATAGTTGAGTCTGGAAAGCATAAAAGCATTTTTGACCATCTCCAAATTTTAATTTTCAACATGATTCTTAATTGTGAAAACATGCTGGGCAAGTTTCTTGACTTGCTCCTCAAAGTTTGAAGCTTGTGAAATATAACACCTAAATAGAGAATGTGTTGTATAGAGAGCTATAGAGCCCTACGGGTGCTTGAACTGCTCAGTTCTATCATTGTTAAGGTGCAGATAGTTGGATTTCAGTTTAAAAAAAATTTTTGGTGATGTGTATGTCTGTCTTGATATTGTCTGCATATGAGTGGTAGGATTCATCATGTCTCTCCATTATGTGATCTAATGGGAGCATGTATAGTAAGAAAAGGACTGGACCAAGAATATAATCTTGTGGTACTTCACAAGTAATGAGAGCAGCTACCAAGCAGTTCTGAGGATGTTCTCTTAGACTGAAACCAGTTAAACCAGTTAAACCAGCCTCAGATTCCAACCCAATCCCTCAAACAATTTAAAATAAGTGCATGATCTATGTATCAAAAGCAGAACTTATGTCAAGAAGAACTGAAATTAAGCAGAGAAATGCATCTGAATTTTAAAGTTCATTAGGCACTTTAAGGAGAGCTGTCCTTTTAGTTGTAGTTATTACCTAATTGATAATTGTTTGAATATAATTTAACTTACTAAATGGTTAAACCTTTTTCAAGTGCATAATGGTGAATTAAGAGTAAAAGTATTTGATAACTTTTGATACAGTCAGAATTATATAATAGTGACCTCAAGAGAATATGATGTTTGTGTTTTATATCTTTGATTCTTTTAATGATTTCACAAGCTGGCCAGCCAACACACTGAAAACTTTCCATAGAACAGTTGTTGTATGTGGAAGACATCTGTGGAGTGTAGAGGTATTGAATATTCAATATAAATTATTTCTCGACTATGAACACTCAATAAAAGATGCAAATAAGTGCAAACAGTAAAGGAAATGTGCTCCTCGAGGAAGCTGCATGCTGTAATTGCCATGTGGAATGCCAACTGTGAGGTATGCACGAAGCAGGATTACATTAACTATGATTAATTAGCCAGACCTGCGTTTGTTCTCTGGGCAATGGTGGTGGAATCTCACTAAATGTCTTTTAATGCTTGGTGAAATTGCCTTTGGCATTGGGAACACCTCACAAATGGTTTGCATGACTTGATGTTATCACCTGCTTCTGTTGAAAATTGAAAGTGAAAAGCAATTTGATACAAAGAGTCACCACAGAGTTTCCATATGTTGGTAAATTAATAACCAGCAGGATACTGAGACTCTGCCAAGTCTCACAGAAATGACCAGTCATCTTCCTATGATTGCTCTTGATGTTAGATTATATTAATTACTACTCACCAACACAGCAGGGAATCTGGACGTGCTTTGCAAGTCAGATCTAGTGTTAAGTCATTAAGAAAAAGGAGCAAGCTTTTTGTTAAATTCATCATGGTTTGTGCAGCAAACTAAATCTCAGGCTCAGTGTTTCACTGAGATTTTCATGCAACTGTACCCTGATCATGGTGGTTTGTTTTCAAGATTATAGACTAAATGGGCATCAATGTTATGTTTTAACAGGGATGCACCCCCCAGGGCCACCCCTGGCCAGACCTGTGCTCCCAAGGGAAAGAGGTGCTATGGACAGAGTCATTGAGTATCTTGTTGGAGATGGCCCTCAGAACAGGTACAAACATTAATCTCTCACCTTTTTTCATGCAAGCAGAAATAGTAGATTTGCATTTATTTTGTCAGTCAGTTAGTTGTTTGCTCCATAACATGTCAAAAAATGTTGAAAATGTTCTCCAACCCCAAGATAACATCCTCAAATGTCTTGTTTTGCCCTGGTCAACATTCTGTAATCCAAGGATATTTAATTTTCTGTCAGAGATGGCTTAATAATCCAAAAATATTTGGGAAGCTGGAACCAAGTGGTGGTAAATGTAAATTTACAGTACTGATGTAACACCATTTTAATTAATGTTGATATGGTATATTTATGTCAGTTTTCCTTTTGTGGAGGTAAGTGTGAAAATACAGATGATCGCCCCCACACTAGCCTGGCCTTTGCCATCTGTACGCTTCCGCTTAAATATTTCACTACGTGTAGCGTCTGGGTCTGCTCCCATTGAAATCGATATCTCTGGTAGATCATCTATCGGGCCAATCAGCGAACGGAAGGGGGCAAGTGTTAACGATGACACTGTAAGCATCGTATGGTAGCTTGCTTCAAGAACATTACACATCACGACTAAACATTAGTNATAACATCACAACTAAAGTTAGTGATTGGGTAAAAAATGACCAAGTCGTTTCAAACTTCAACAGAGTTCACTCCTCCCAACTGAAATTGTTTTTCAGTTATGCAGGTCCAGACCCTCTTTACGAAATTAGTACAAGGGTATGGTAAGACCAGGCTACCCCCACATTGGAAAGAATTGAATTTTAAAAAACTTATGCTCCTCTTGATTGGGGGACAGTGTTATTGTATTTGTCAAGAAAATGACCCTTTTTTGTGCAATCTAATGCGATTCTATGCACTGTGATTTCTTTCTTCCCTCACAGATATGCTCTCATCTGTCAGCAGTGTCTGTCCCATAACGGCATGGCATTAAAAGAGGAATTTGAATATGTTGGTAAGACTTTGAGAAACACAACACAGTTTGTCAGTCTCCATGAAACACTGTGCCTTCATTTGCCCTCTAGCATTTGGCAGCATAGTATATCATATGGCTCTTAAATGCCTCTACCACTACCGACCCCTGTAAGCAAATTCACAACAAGATTGAATATGCAAACCAGTGCTACACATCAATCTGAAGTGTTTATGCATCTCAGGCAGTTTTGTCATTGGTTCATATTCATGTATATTAATCTGTGAAAATGTATTAGTGAAGTGACATAAGTGTATAGTGTTTTTATTTGTGTTGTTTCAGCCTTCCGATGTGCATATTGTTATTTCCTGAACCCTGCAAGAAAGACCAGGCCTCAGGCACCTAGACTCCCTGAGGTCACTGGTGAACTGAAGATGTCATCTGAGGCACCTTTGTCGTTGTCTGATGCTGATGTAGACGAGGGCCAGTCTGTTTCAGGTGATAATGACATTGTCATCCTAAAATGCAATGTTGGCGCATTTTAGTACCAACTTGTATCTATGCTAATTGGCTAAAATTTAGTATGCCCTTTACAAATAAGTGTAATAGAAATGTTCTGATCTTTTTGTTTTTTTGTGACTACCTCTTTCTTGTCTGAAATGCAAAATTATCTCTAATTATCAGGGACAACCAAGCATGCTGATGTCTCAGCTGAAGCAGACGCCCAAGAGCCAGAGACACCAACAACCACAGAACCAAGTTCTGCATCAGATGACCAAAGCACCCCAGAATCACAAGACATGCCCACTGAAAAATCTGATGGAGAGCAAGATTTGTCTGCCATGGAAGTGGAATAAAACGGCGGAGAAGTGATTTCAACACATCAGCCAGAACTCTTTCCTTGAAGAAATGTGATAGTGGTAATCTTATAAGCAAATGCCGTAAGTGGAGACACCACATTGACAAACAAGCAGTTAATGCGGTCCTCAGCTTACAGAATGTCCTTTCTTTTGAGAATTGCTTTTATAGTTATAGCAATAGTGATGAATTAAATATCAATTTGCATAACAGTAAGATTTGGTAGCAACCCGCCAAACAACCTCCTTTTTCCTCGCATGATTATATGTCAGCAAATTGTCATAACAGACAACAGTTAGGATTGTGCTAAATGAGCTATTTTTTTGTGTTGTGTAGGAAATTCATGTTTATTGTTTTCTTTCTTTTTGTGTTTTATCTGTGTTTTTTGAATGAATTTCTAACACTATTCTATCTGGATTAATGGGAAATGTCGGAGGCTAAACTAAAGAAAATAGTTTTGTGGGAAAATACATTTTTATTTATGGGAAATTATTTATAAATATTTTTCTATAATGCTGTGCCTTTCATGACAGTGTTGACTGGGGTACTTTGTAGCACAATACTGTTAACTCGTTTACACAACCATGGTACCATAATAGGAATGCACATACAGAATGTATTTATTGCTAAAAGGGAGGAAAGAAGATTTATGTCAGTACTGTACCTGCCGTAAGTGCCTTTTTATATTTTAAATCTCTGCTTCAGAGTATTGTCAATACAACCTATTTACATATAGACAAAGTCCTTTAACCGTTTTCAGTCTTAAGGGACAGGATCTGTTTGCTGAATGTGTGAATTCCTGTACTGTACTAAATAATACTAAATAAACTTTTGAGAACATCTATAGACATGCGTGTTCAGGATCACAACACTTTCATTAAGACAGATGCACTTATTTTTATTAATACTTATTTTTATATCACCATATATAAAGTGTGTGTCTATGCTGTATCATTTAATCATGTTGCTCTGATGACAAAGTAATTGCTAGATTTAAGATGAATAAATGATTCTACAATGTAGAATCTACATTAACATCAAAACCGAAATAAAAAGGAGTAGATGTGTCATGCAAATAGCCGTGATAACATCTCCCATCTATTTTGTATGTACATCATGTCTTGCTTTGTAAACTGCTGCCTGGTTTCCTCTGGCCAGCTTCTCGTCTAGGAGCATGTTTAAACGGTCCATTTTCATTAGCAGGCCAATTTTAGCTTGTGATCATTTTATTTTAGCTCATTGATCATTTCAGACAGCGTAAGATAATGGCACTGACACAGAGCCCGACCAGTCTTGATTGCTTGACCCTCTTCATTTGCAGCAAGAAAGTCATTGCAGCTACGAAGTTGCTCTCTGCCATCACATGACCCTTTTCCCCTCCAGATACACTGTAAACTATTGGTGAGGTCAACACCTCACATCTTCTATGGGTTTTGATAATGTATGTTTACAGAGACGTGACCTCCTGGGCCTTGTAATGCATCAATGTGACATCGACAGTAACGCCTGATTCCACCGCATGCTGTTTGAGGTTGACCTCTGACAAGAGCCAAATGGGGAAAAAAATGGGACATCAATAGGACGATGTTTGGATGTTTTCATACCATTGGGAGGTTGTTCAGTATACATAGGCTACACATATGTGCATCATCATAAGTAATATATCACAAGATCTGTATGCCATGTGGTTTGAAAATGTATGTTGAAGTAATATTTTTGATTCCACTGCACTGAATCATTTCTTGACAGTTTGTAGCTACTGCACAGTTGGTAGATTTATTTGTCTGCAAGGTTTTCAAATACAGCAACTAACATTCAGGCTTTTTGTTAGTGTCTTCTACTGAGCAGTGCATGAAGAATTTCACTGACAGGTGGAAAAAAACGATCAGTGTTTGGGATAGATTTTGTACTATTGTGACAATTTCCATTTAACTGACTACAATGTCAAATCATAACATATTTTAACACATTAAAGAAATGCTGTTTACATGATGTGAAAACAAAACACTTGCAGATTTTTTCCATCTAAACACTCAAGGGTTACATCAGGATTGCTATCATGGCAACACTAATTGATTTTCAAGGATGACAAATGACTTACAAAGCCCCAGTGCCAAGGTAATTTTGAGCAGGCAATGAAAATGTACAGTGGGGCTGTCCCAAGGTTCATAGTTCTTTTCATACTCATCTCTCACATGTGCATTCGAGGACACTTGACTCAAATTTATACTGATCTTTTATTTATACCTAGAAAAAATGGCAGATAAGAAACATAAGTGTTCTTGATATTGTGTTTTGTCATATCTAGCAGCCAAAGATTGAAATCCTGCGAAACAATTTTCTGAAGAAATGGAAGAGCGTGCCCTCCTGAACCCTAGAGGAAAATAACCCCACAGTGCGAAGCAGAATATGAAACAGAGGCACAGAATAAGTAAAATAGACAAGTGCACCAGGCTTGTCACTTTTCCATTTGCTGCCCCCGAGTGTGAGCACTTCAAAATTCTCCTCATCTCAGCGAAGACCTTCATCGTTATGCTCTATCTACTGTACTGAATACAAAAAAAGCACCATATCAGACGAGGGTAATAAAGAAGGGTTTTTAAAGATTTACCATGTTTCTGTCAATCATGAAACAGAATGAAAAGCAAGAACAACAAAGTCATAAATATACAGCACAAGCTATTGTGCATTGGTGACGATGTGGAAAATGCTGAGATGAGTGTCACAGAAGCAGTTAACATGGTTGTGATATTAGACATCACTATTGGCTCTTGACAACAGCATCATTACACAGTAATAAGAGCACAATCTCCTTCGGAGAAGCATTAAAATCAAATTAGATTATACAAGAGCTTGGCTTGATGAGCTCTGAGGGGTGATGGCTCCCGAGCAGTGGATCTCTGGTTATTACTGTAGCTCTTAGCCGCTTGGGCTTATATTGCCACTTGACAAAGTTGAGCAGCTTTTCACAAAAGGTCATCAGCTTCCAAGAAATTAGTTTTTAAAATTCAAGTCATTTGAAACCTCCACACCCAGATGGATGGGTTTCCATTTTTTCCCTCCTACATTCTATCTGTCAAATCACAAATGCATGCCACTGAATGCATGATGCCCACAATAAACCGCTGTGCTGTAGTTTATACCAGAATGACATTCAGGGATCAGAGAGCATTGTCATTCTTTGTCCTATCTTGAAGTCATTACAACACTGAGCGATGACATCTGCCTGTGCACTGATACAGTTTGACAATTGTTACTGCAAACAATCTATTGCTGCACCTTTATTACGTACTGAACTACAAGGATGCATCTTTAAAAAGAAGTTCAGAATGATCATACAGGAAATGTGTACATGAAAGTGTCAATTTGGCGTAGAATTAAATAACTGCCCAATTTAAATTGAGTTCCTACACGATGAAGGAATTAATTTTGGTTTGTGCTTTTAATGTCCTTGTACATGCATAAGTTTTGTGCTTGACAATTGATTTATTGATTAATTTAATGTAGGGTTAGGATGGAACATGCCCCAGGAATCAATAACATAAAAACAAGGTTAAACTAAATTTACAAGTCCTGTCATATGCATGATAATAATTCAATTATAGAGCAGAATGGAAGCACAGAAATTACTTTTTTCTTGTTGCTCTATTGCTGTTTTAGATGAATATTACATATAGTACATATCTTGGACAGGCGTAAGAAACCACCAAAAACAGAACAGAGAGAAGAAATGAAAGCCTGAGACAACACACCCTTGCTACCTCGTGGAAATCATACAAAGCATCCTGCAGGCAGCAGGTTCATTTTATAGCTTCATCTATTACCACACTGTCATTGTTAATTGTCTTCTTTTTACCTCTGCAGGATTCTCCAAATTGGTCCTATCGAATGTGACAGGAGGAAGAGCATTAAGCATCTGACAAGATGATATCTAAGTTCAATTTCCTACTCCTCACCTGATTTATACCTGCAGCAGATCATTTTCCTTTCTGTCATAAAGACCTCTATAAATCAGTGGTGCTTATGGAAGCACTACAGAACAGGGTTCTTGGATTTGTATCCCCTGTGTTTGCTATTAGGAAGCCATTACAGCCACATTTTCCTCCTTCAAACAAAAATGATCAAATCTAATACTGGCAAGATTAGAGAGATAAAGAGAGAAAGCGCTGGCAGAGCTGTTCAGCACAGGCCCCTATCTAAACAATATGCTCTAAACTCAATAAAAACAGGGCTTTTTGCTGGTGACACCATTATCCATCTGTTTGGACAAAATTGCTGTATCATGGTATAAATCTGTGATACAAGTGACATATCCTCTAAAATAAAAGGGAACATTAACTGCTCTATCTTCTAGAGGCCATGGGACTAGCTGGCTATAAGCTCAGTCAAGTGTAATGGCAGTTATACTGTGTTTTACTAGACTGCAGACAATTATACTTTGCTCCTCTCCCATAAGAAGACAAACTGCCATGGCTTCAGCTGAAATGATTTCAAATAGATTTTCCAAAATGTCTGTCGCCAGATTGCTTCCATACATTATTTCACTTAAATGGAAAGAAAAAAAGAAGGAGCAAATCCACAAATCAATCACAACAGCCCACTTTACGTCGTGGAAAGACGAAAGCCGTGTGTGTGTGTGTGCGTGTGTGTGCGTGTGTGTGTGTGTGTGTGCGCGTGTGTTTGTGGTATGTGTGTGTTGAAGACCTGCAGACAAGGACAGTTATAGGATGTGCACAGTCTTGTCTCTGCTATGTGTCTCACTCATCTTGAAGGATGACACAGAGTAGTTACTTTCAGTGGTGAGCTGCCAGTGCTGTAAGGGAGGCATAACACATATTGAACTGACCCAGTGGCTCCTGGCTAGTTTAACAACTAGTTCATTCAACCAATCATATGCAATCCATTAACAGAAAACCGAAATACAATTACTGTATACATGACAAATGACACATAGTGGCTTTGATAAAACGTGGTCTGTTGAGCTTATGGGACTCAGTTTTACAATGTCATATTATAATGGGCAATCATTCCTTGAGTGGAAGTAGGGGTAAACACTTCACTGAGGTCATCAGGTTGGTTTTTCATTGATAAAGTAGATTCATGCAGCAACAGAACTTAAAGAGGATGAGTCCAGTTTCTCCTGTCAATGATTCAAGCCTATTTCTGTTTGGTTGATAAGCCTATGCCACTTCCAAAGGGTTCAAGGGTGACATCTGATGTCCCAGGTTCAACCCTCTGTTTCACCTCTTCTGTTGGCTGATGGTCATCTCTAGAAGCCTCTACCAGTAACCTGATAGCCTGTCAGCAGGCCTATCCTCAGACCCCTATCCCCTTCAGTGGTCTGGTGGTTAACATGACCACAAAACCCCCACAGGGAGCACCTGGGTTCTGTATTCTACTTCAGTTGCTAGATCGGAGTACTTGAGCTTTTTGTGTTCGTACTCTTCACTGACTGTATTTTCCAGTAGCCTACCAGTTGCTGAAGCACCTGATTGTGCCTAGGTGTAATGCTTTTGGGTGAGGCTAGTTTTGCAGCCAGTATGTGCCATAGGGTTGCAGTGATGAGGACATGATGAGTTTACAAACCACCAGTTCAGTTTCTTGGGAGATGACATTAATGATGATGAAAGTCTTCCTAGAAAATCCTTCCACCCAAGCTACCAGTATTGCCCACTGGCCCAATGCTGTCTCATACTTCCCCCACAATATCTCCATGCCTGAAAGCAGATTTCATGATACACCACTACTTTGTTTTTGAAAATATTTTCTGACCAGTTTTGGTCACTGAAACATAGAAGAACTCACATGGTCTCCAGAGGATGGTGTGCATTAAATCCTAAAGCACTGGCCAGGTTCAGGAATACAAAATGAAAACCTCTTTTTTTTCTGCAGCCTGAATCTGTTGCTTGAATTAAACCTACTTATTCAATCCAGAGTTTGACCTCTGAATTATTAGGCCTACTGTACTGTCCAAATCATATTGTTAAATATTATAGTTATTATAGTTTCCTGTCAAAAGACTTGATTAGGCTATAATTTGATTTCATAATGTTTAACATTTGGACTGTGATGAAATTTTGTGTTATGATAAATAAAGTTTCATTTAAAAAAAAGTAAAACATTATAATAGTCACAGTAGAGAAGTTGCCTAGTAGTAAGNTAATGTTTAACATTTGGACTGTGATGAAATTTTGTGTTATGAAAAATAAAGTTTCATTTAAAAAAAAGTAAAACATTATAATAGTCACAGTAGAGAAGTTGCCTAGTAGTAAATACTCAGGCCACAGAATGAGAGGAAAAGTTTAGGAGTTAGTTAGCCTATTATCTTTTACAAGGTTGGTGAAGTCATGGCTTGCAGAAAAATAGGCCAACAGTGGCTAATTACCCGGCTAGTCCAACAGGCATATCGAAGATGTTGCTGTATGTTTTACAACATGGACACAAATTAAACGGCGAGGTTTGACGGAGTTAGTGCACTGTCCATTTCCTGTGGGTAAATAGGCCTTTATATTTGATTAAAGGACGCCATGATGTCGTGCTGTACATCCGTTGAGGGCAAAAGTAAGTACTATTTCTATGTTGTTTGTTGTTTGCTATTGCTTGCTGTCTAAGTTACCACCACTTGTTATGCTAAGACGTTTACTAGCTTGTGTTAGCCGATAAATGTGACCTGTTGTAAGCAATGCAATGTAGAGCATGTTAGTCAGTAGAGGCCTATGGTAGAGGCACACAGTGATCACGTTATAGTTAGATTCAGATTGGAGGTTAAGGGAACATTAAGGTAGCCTAAATAATGATATTTACAGGCTGTTTTTTTCCCTCGTCACTTTCACTTGAGAGTGGTGGGCATTGATGCAGCCTCTGAGATTTGTGAAACCCATATTTTGCTTA
>JANJYP010017472.1:0-13653 GCA_024605115.1 Rastrelliger brachysoma | reverse complement strand
GACTCTTTGTTGAAAGGACAGTAGTTACCTCTAAAGAAAATCACTTGGTCTCCTTTGAAAGCACATTTTATTTTCCATGCTAGCACTGTATCAACAACGAGGTCTACTAGAAGCTTACCTTCTGGTTGTAGAGGACGTACTGTATCTTGAGTCCTCGTCCACATTAGGAAGTCAACCAAAGCTCCAGTAACACTTGTAGTATAGAAGAACTTTAAGCTGAACTGCATTAGTCCTTCATTGGGTTTTCAAACCAAATCAAATCAACTTTATTTATATAGCACTTTTCATACAGAACACTGTAACACAAAGTGCTTTTTGTGAGTGGTTTTGACTTTCCTCAAACTTTTTTTAACTTCTCCATGCATCATAGTAGGTGAAGTAGGTGAAGTTGTGCCTGAAACCTCTACCCTGTTTTTAAAATAGGACAGAAGAAAGTTAATTGAAATGGGAAATTAGGTGGCTTGAATCCTAAGTCCAGCATCTGGCTGAAATATTGTTCTGTACATGCACAGTGTCGGGTTAGAATGACCCATTTTGACATTCGATAGCTATAAGAACACCCTAAATGTCTTTTATCCTGAAATTTGTGGACCTGAAGTGGTCCACAATGCACAAAATATTTCAAAGGAAAACAAAAAGTTGAAATATTCCTTTAAAATCACAGTTCATTATATATTATATGATCGTATTGTAAAGCAAATTATTTATCATTCAGCTTAACCTTTACATTCTGTCTGGACCCATTTGCCCCAAATGTTGTTTTTTTTATTCTGAAATTTGATGACTTTTTCAAAAGTGGCATAGCCAGGCTAGCGTCCACTGGTGGTCTGGTTAGTTATTTTAAGCTACAACACTGTCAGGGAACTCTCCATAGACTTTGCTTTTCTCCAGCCCAAAATCATTTTACCATTGGGAAAGACTAAAACCAGGCTAAAAGTGGTCCACAATGCACAAAAGTTTAATTCATTTTAAAATGTTGTACTTTTGTAAAGGTACTACAAATTTTTGTCCATTGAGGCTGTTCTGGATCAAATTGTCCTCGTGTGTTTTAGTGAAATGAATAGTTGATAGTGTCAATAAGAAAGTAGTTATGGGAATTTCTTTTTATGATGTAGCGGTGAAGACTAAGGCTTGTCATTTTAAATCATTATTGCTATGTTGTATTTTCATGTCTATGGTAAAATAGGACATGATATTGTGTGATAGTAGCTGTTTTGTTGTAAAAGCTACTCCTGCTGCTGCTTCAATCACACATTTATTGATCAGTCACATCCACTATTGATGCTTTTAAACACATCTGTGCTTCAACATTTGTGATAAACACTTTTTATTATCTTAGACCAGGTCATAAACTGACTGTAAGAGTGTCGAATATGAACCGTATGTTAGGGTTAAACTCCGCAAAACAAGAGGTAATTCAACACATATTCACATTTTATCCAAGAGTTAGATGGAACTATTACTATCTCACGTCATTGAGTCGGGTATGGATTTAAACACATTAGTCAAACTTTGCATGAAGACGGGTTTAAGCCATGAGAAACAGCTACCCTAGCTTTCTCCAAAACATATTTGCTTTTATCTGTACATGATCCGAAAATGTTCAAATGAGAACTTGTGGTTTAGTGGGACTTACATGCTGTAACCATTTTTTTTTTTGGTGAACAATAGCCAGGCCAGCTGTTTCCCCCTTGCCTCCAGTCTTTCTTTATATATTGAACAGGCCACTATTCAGACTAGCTGCCAATTTATCCGTATGATCACTCATGGTACTCGTGGACAAAAAAAAAAAAATCCTGCGGCCTCGTAAGCATATTTGTCATAGTCTGCCATTATAAAAGAGTCATCTGTAAAACTGTTCACAGGACACCTTAAACTGCAAGCAAGCTCAATTATATTTTTTTTTATATTATGAGTTTTAAACCAGGAAGGTTTTATATTTCTTAAAAATTTTCCCAGAACATTGAGCAATTTGGAGTCAAGTAACAAGTTGTTAGAATACATCCAGGGTCTTAATGTTAATCTAAAGGCAATCTCCCTCTGACTCCGACTCCCAAAAAGAAAACAACTAAAGTTATATCCCTAAATATGTCTCCAAAAACATTCTGTCTTCATATTCATACCTCTGCTTTACACTTGCCTGTAAATACTGTTAAATACCATGGCAACAAACTATGTTTAGTCACAAGATACAGGTATTTGATTGCATTTCTTCTGTGGTTTGGTTCCATTGACTCAAGAGATTTGGCTCAAGTGTTATTTTATCATTTACATATATGATGTAGATGAACACTTGATTTAAAACGGACTGAAAAAGACATCAGGATTTTAATATATTCAGGCAAAAAAAAAAAAAAAAGAGCTGCGGCTGGACCACCCTGACTTATTGTAATGATACTCTGATGTAGGCTTCTTACACTGAGACCAATAAGAATGACAGATCATGGAAATATGAGATATCTTTAAATCTGCCAAATATGTTTTAAAAAAAAAAAAGAGAAGAAAGAAGTCTCTGAAATTCTGGTTTGGACTTAAAAATGATTCGTTCCAATATATGAGCCTCATTGAGCATATTTCCCCATGTCTAACAAAACTCCACCAGCGACTCAGGCTTTGTGGAATATATGGAGAATCAAATCAAATATATATATTAAAAAAAAGAACGGAGCTCATATTTTCAAATATATTAAACAGATATCCCGGCAGCTAAAACCCAGCAAGGTCTTACGGCACGGGTCGTCTGAATCGGGGGAGGGCGAGGCGTAAAGCCGTCTGCGGGTTCTTTCGTGTAAGAGCGTTTCATAAGTCGAGCATCCCGCACTTCATAAAGAAGCATTAGCCATTAGCCACGAGGGCTCACATCTCATCCCCGCCGCTTTAGGACTGCTGTGTTCCTTAGCATGCCCGCTAGCATATGTTATTAAAATGACACCTGCTTTATGACGACTCCACGTAGGGTCACGATGACAGTCGTTATCCATTACCTTGCTTGTGTGTGTGTTTCTGAAGAGAGATAGATAGAAAGAAAAATGAGAGCAAGAGATAGGTGGTGTATGTAAGGTCAGAGGAATAGAAGAAAAAAATTGTAAAGACCCAAAAAGTCAGTGAAACAAGCGTATGAAAGCCAAACCGCTGTATCTACCTGATAATCTTTTGTCAGTCATATTGTTACAACCATATCATCCATTTGTTTTATGTTCTCTATTTCTCTCCATTGTTACCTCTGTGAGCACACACACACACACACACACACACACACACACTGCATATACACTCTGCAAACAATAAATCCCATTGTGTATAACAGCAGGACTACACGATTGTGTGTGTGTCTCTGTGTGTGCATATTTATGTGGGCATGTGTATAGGAGAGAAAAGAAAGGATGAGGGCACCTTCACCGGTGTTCACTGAAGATGANGTGTGTGTGTGTGTGTGTGTGTGTGTGTGTGTGTGTGTGTGCGCATGAACAGAAAAATCCATTTGTCCCAAAAATGTATCAGTGTTTACATGGATGTGTGTGTGCCATGCTTCATGCAGATGCCGTTACATGAGAACAAAAGGAGTATATGGGATATAGAAGGGTGTGGGAGGTGGGGTGCGGGGGATGTAGGTATAACTGAACACACAAGACACACTCTTGAATGCATGGTGCCTGTCAAATATTGCACCTATTCAAATGCAATTCTACTTATCAGCATGGACATCAATGAAAAGTGCTCAGTATACCCCCCCCCCCCTCTCCCGACTATCTGTGTCCACCGTGCCAAGCATAACAAGTTAACCTGTTGTTTATGAATATAATCAGGGAAATCGGCCGTTGCTATTGCTACCTGGCGGCGTTCAACTTTTTGACAATAGCTCCGAATCTACGCTCGTATATTTCAGGATATCTGTGTATGAAGTGAAGACACACAATAGGGCCGGCAGCTCAGGGGGCTGATGTATCAGCTCCCCAGCCTTTCCTCGGGTCCGGCTGACACCTCTGGAAATTGAAAACGGCAAGGGCCTTGTTCGCCCGACGAATGGTCCTGCAGCGCAGGGGAAGAAGGAGGGGTGGGGGGGTGGTGGATGCGCTCATACTCATACACACAGATACACAGATACACACAAACACACATCAGCATTTGGGTATTTTCCCATTCATGGAAATATATTCTCCCGTGCAGCCGTCCGCTCCGCGCAAGGAGATATTTTAAAACATGAATGAAATCTAAATGAAATCTTAACATACTAGTGCAGCGCTACGTATCCCTCATGCCTTGTGCGGATAGTGCTCGCTCGGTGGAGGGGTTCACGGAGGGGCAACCTTGGTAATAGAGGAGCTGTTTGCAATGCAACGAGCAAGGAGGAAAAAAAGCTCTTGATACGCAGAAGACTTCCTTTTGTCACTCTTCTCAACTGCATTTAAAACACTTTGTGAAAAGGCGTCGTCATCACTTATTTAGCAGCTCCAACATTGAACCAGTAAATATGGTTTCAATATTTCAGACTATTTCTTTAGGGTTGGCATCAACTGTAATTATAATGTTGTTATTTTTTTTCCCACAACATTGAAGCCTCAACAGAAAACCTTGCAAGCGCGTCCATCAGCCGACTATCCCCTACATCACACCAACCTTTACATTTCCACTCTCCCCATTAGCCGTGTTATTTAAATCAATTGGCTGTGTCTGTAATAGAATCAATGGAGTAAGCCTTCAGCCCTTATTCAAATAACGTAGCATGTATTAGTGTCACAAGAATTCCATCCTGACATGTCAGAGCAGCTACAGCTTATTGCTTATTGCCTAAGCCATTAATTGATTTTTTTTTCCTCTTCTTTCCAGATCCTATAATTTAATATGTCCAGTATATGTCAAGAGTGTTCACAGAGCAACTTAGTATGAAAAATTAAAAAAATAAAATAAAGGAGAAGAAAGAAGTCAGTACGCAGCATTAAGTCAGACAACTTAATTCCAACAGTGCAAATTGCATTCTTTTTCTATTGTTTCAACTAAGTGGTTTCAAATGTGGCCGCGACTGTTTCCACTTATGTGCTCTTAAAAAAAAAAAAAAAAGGATGACTCATCTTAAATGCCTCCCTGAGAGCACTTAAGGACAGAACTCGCTTGGTCCGCTTTCAAACGCGTTAAATCCGCGTGCAATATGTGACACGTCTGATTTCGCTCGACGTTAAATGTTGCGCCGTATATTCTACAGTGTACGTGAGGACAGCGGTGGAACGTACACATGGTAGTTATTTTAGTGGTGAAATCCTCTGTGATCAGACTCATTATAAGTTAAATTAGAGCACTTTTAGGCCAGCAAAAATCCTATTAAAGAACAAGGTCTGGGCATTGATATATGTGCATATACTATATCTTAATTGGGTGGATATAAACTTTCTTTTTTTTTAGTATTTAACAAAATGTATTGAACTGTTTAATGTGCTGGTGTTAAATTAAAAGCATAGCTTCAATAATATACAACCCGATAATGTTTCGGGTTATATCAAACTGCTTAATGTGGCTTTGAAACAGCATTTAGGACTTCATATTGGTGTTTAAGTTCATTAATGTAGACAGTAGCACAGTAACACTAACAGTAAATTCAGTATCCTTAAGTCCTTTGTAAAGCTCTGGAAAGTTACAAGAATAAACAAAATATATCAAACTGCTCAGTGCTTTCTTATTAAACACTGAACTTTTACTGATAATATAAGCAAAGAAGCTTCTCGACTATAAACAGACACTATCTGATTAAAGAATCAGTAAGCAAGACTGAAAAACAGTCCAGTGTGTATAAGTAAGTGCAGAACATATAAAAAAAAAAAAGTATGGTATTTAATGCTTATTTTGCATATTTTTGTCAGTATACACATTGTAATGAGAGCAATTTAGAGACTGCTTTGAAGCAGCATTTAGGCCTTCATATAACCATCAAGTTTAAATGTATCATGTATACTTAAACAGTACATTGAGCATCCTTAAGGCTCTGTTAATGCCTTGCTGATGAAAGTTATGAAAATATAATTTGATGTTTAGTTATTTAACAAAATATATCAAACGGCTCAGTGTGCTACTGTTAAATAAACTTTGCATTATAATATACAAGCGGAGGAGTTTCCTGTCTACGAACAGAAGATATCTGATTAAAGAATCATTAAACAACATAGAGAGTATCAGAAAAGGTAGAGTGTATGAAAAAAGGGTAGGATTCACTGCTTATTTTGCATATTTTGGTTGGTATGTAGAATGTAATGATGGCAGTTTGGAGACGGCTTTTAGGCCTTCATATTGGAGTTTAATTTAGATATATCATGTATACTTTAACAATAAATTAGATACCCTTAAGTCCTTGTTAAAGCTCTGTTGAGGATAGTTATGAGATGTACGTTATTTAATGATTAAGGTTCTATATGCTTAATGTGTTACGTTTAAATATAGAACTAGGGTTTAGTCCGTTATAATATACAATCACAGAAGTTTCCTGACTACAAATAGATCAAAGAATCAATAAGCAGCACTGAGAAACAGTCCAAAAGTGTAGAACAGATAAAAAAAAAAAAGAACAGTATTCAGTATTTTTTCCATATGGTTGGTATGCTGAATGTAATGAGGGCAGTTAGGAAATGACTTTAAAACCACATGGAGGACTTAATACCCTTAAGTCCTTGTTAAAACCCTGTTGAGGAAAGTTAGGGTTAGGGTTGTATCAAACTGATGAATGCTTTACTGTTCAATAAAGAAGTAGGGTTGACGTTAATATCTGTTCATCTGTTTACTGAGAAACTATCCAAAAGTGTTGAACAAACTTAAAAAAAGCGTAGTGTTCAATGCTTATTTTGCATATTTCAGTTGGTATGCAGAATATAATGAGGGCAGTTTGGAGACAATATTAAAAACAGCATTTAATGGAGTTTAATTTAAATGTATCATGTTTACTTAAATATTATTAAAGTCCTTGTTAAATCCCTGTTGACTAAAGTTATGAGAATAATGTTACTGAATGTTTTTTTTAAATTTTCTAATCTATTTTGTTTACCTTGTCCTTTTTTGTGGGGGTCAAGTTTTAACCATAAAATCACTGTTTAAAAAGTTGCTCCATAAGACATCATAGTCACAAACATATAGGGACTGTTTCTAAGCGACATCATAACTGAGTCCCTACCCATTTAAACTCAAACTGTATGAAGTCGCCGTCTCTTTCGACAACACCGCATTTCTCGTTCTCTGTCTCTCTACCTCTTTCCACTTCTGCTTCCACTTTTTCTTTTTTTTCCTTCTTTCTTTCGTCTTACTTCTCGGAGCTCTCATCACTCCGAGTGATGGAGCCTCAGCCGCTGAACCGGAGTCAGGAAGTCAGGCGGCGACACCGGCCCCTCCGATATCGCTCGCCCGCCTCGCCTCGTCTCGTCTCGCCTCGCCCGTCCGCCTGCCGTGTTGACAAAAAACAAGGATTTACACATATTAATGAATAAGACGGTGACACCTTGGGGAGAGGTCTGGGAGAAAAGAAAAAGAGGATGGAGGAGGTGGTGGTGGAGGAGGTGGGGAGTGAAAATGGAGAGAAGGGGAGGGGTTGGGTTCATTCGGTATCAATTTAGTTGGTATTCCTTAGGGGATATGCTAATATTTTCTGAGTAGCTATGTTCTCTCTCTCTCTCTCTCTCTCTCTCTCTCTCTCTCTATCTCTCTCTCTGTCTCTTTATTTCTGTCGCTCTTTCTTTGTGACCGCTGTACCTTGTTAGGGCTGTGGCCTCTTCCGCGGCACAAGAAGCGAGAAAGCGATAGCAGCGATGGCGGCGGAGAGAGTTGAAGAGATGAAGCAAAACAGGGGGCGAATAATAAATAAATAAGTGGAATGCGGCGACGACAACAACAACAACAAAAAAAGAGAAGAGAAGAAAGGAAANCTCGGCGCGCGGCTTTCACCTTTTCCGACCCCCCCCCCCCCCCCCACTCACCCCCGTCTGTCGAGTGACGCGTTTGATTTCGCCGCATTCATACATCAGTGCGCCCGTGCAATGCTGACACCTCATCTCAGCCCCTACTGACTTTGGCTACCGAGGCCCCTGTTTTGCATAGCACAAACCAACCCCCCCCATCACCACCACTACCCCTTACCTACTCCCTCTTCTCCTTCCCTTTCAGCGTGACACTCTGCCCATCTTTAAAGAGAGACAGATAGATCAGGAGTGCGGAAGGAAGCCAGGGGGTTTTTGGAGGGAAGAAGAGGAGGAAGGAGAGGAAGATTGCAAGTGACAAGGGTGGTAGGGGTGGTGGTGGAGGTGGAGGAGGGGGGTGGGGGGGGGCTAAGGGTATCTGGAGAACTAATTTATGCCATCGCCATACTTCATCATTTCATTGTTGTTCCCTGTCAGTTAAAGCAAAAAAAAAAAAAAAAGGTTGATATCTTTCTTTGGACTCACCGTGGCAACCGCATGCTCCGACCTTTACTTTTTCTTACTGCATACATTCTCGTCATTCCGTTAAAAAAACCCTGCAGCTATCATACTGAATGAAGACAATACCCATTTACTCGCAACTCCGTAATTATGTTTGTCCAATTAGTAAGCAGGCTCTAAAAAAAAAAAAAAAAAGTACTCGCTCATATGTACTGCCTCCTCCTTCACTGAACACTTCTTATTATAATCCTGGACCACATGGTCAGGATGGAGAGCCTGGCACACGCTCAGGACATTATGACAGCTCTGGCTTTTCCTTTCTTTTTTTCTTTTTTTTTTTTTTTTTTTTGATATGCATATTTCCTCTCCACAGCGTGCTCGGTAATTGTGTGCTTATTAGTTTTAATGGGTTTAGTGCAATAAATCTTGTATGCTAATGTGAGGAAACATACTTGCAAGGCCCCAAACTGGAGGTGCTGGGTTAATAACTGTAACTGTAGTGTTGACAGTTGAAGCTGCCAGTTGATTAAGCTCCGCTGAACAATGCATAGTGTGAGAACTGTGGTTTTAATGGTGATTGGACTGGTTTTGGCAATGGCTTTGATTAGTTTCAATCATATAAGCAATAATATACCCTTATTTCTTGTATTGTAACTAGCCAAAAGAACACAGGACATGTTTGAAACTTTACATTTACTGTCTAACCGATCTTTTAAACATCGAGCATTTCTGTCATTGGCCTGGTCCTGTACCAACACGTCTAGCTTGATAGAACCTTCAAACAAACACATTGAATGGTCGGTTGGGGCATTTCTATCATTGGTCTGTGCCAAGTAAGAAAAGTGTAAAACCTGCTACCCAGCTGCCTTTATGCTATAAATTCAACAACAATCACCCAACACAACAGACATCCTAATTCAATTTGTACAACAGACACCACAATTCAATCCATGGTATCTACTGTATGTATGTATAGCTTGGTTGAGCCTTCAAACAAACACACAGGATAGCCAGTTGAGGTATTTCTGTCATTGGCCTGTACCAAGTTAAACCTGCTACCTTTTTGATACATGTTCAAAGACTTTGGACAACACTCGCCAAGGACAACAGAACAGTACAGTCTGTAGATATACATCACGGCTCAGGAGGTAGAGTGGTCATCCAGTGTACATGTCGATGTGTCCTTGGGTAAAATACTTCAACCCAGTGGCGCCAATGGTGTATGAAATGTACGTGAATGTTAGTTTCCTCCTGATGAGCGAGTTGGCACCCTGTGTGGTAGCCTCTGCTATCAGTGTATGAATGCGTGTGAATGGGTGAATGTGATATGTAGTGTAAAAACACTTAAGTGGTCACAAGACTAGGAAAGTACAGTCCATTTAGCATTTGGGTTGAGCCTTCAAACAAACACACTGGATGGATGCATTATTGGTAGGTTGGGGTATCTCTGAGGAGGGTTTGAATCTGACACTTGATGACAGGAGTTGGCCATTTCAAACATATTTATTGTGAGATTTTCACAGTAATGTTGCACTTCCTCCTTTATAGTGCCATCTGCCAAATATTGGGGTTTGGTTTGGGGTGTAGTCCACCTTTATAGATACTTTGTTGTTGGTGGTTGTGGAAAGATCATGGGAGTTCTGTGTTGCCAGGGCATGCATCCACCTAGCTGCTGTTATGCAGGCCTGTGAAGCTGATCTACATGGAAGCAGCTTTCAGATGTGGTTAGAGAACTGGACTGGACACTCTTATTTGCTTTATTATGTCAACATTAGCTCAGAATCCTTCAAAATTACATCCGTATTTGATTCCAGGACTCAAGATGCACATCAAACAGCAACGCTCAGTGCCAGCGCAGGCAGTAGTGTACTCTTACAGTAGCGAGGCATAAAATAAGGGTGTGGTGGTCAGAGTGGTTGGATTGGAAATGTGGCGCATCTGACCTTAGTGCAGGAGACCATGCAGGAGTTGGCTTTGGCCTTTACAACACTGCAATTAATGGTCAACTTTTTAACCAGAGTTTCTTTAACCATGGACTCAGTCTTGTCTAACTTTCACTATTTTCTCATCCACTTAATGAATAGCTGCCATGTAGACATTACGCTGGTAACTTTTTCACTCTTTTTATCATTTATAAGCAATATGTAAAGTTAGTAAATGGTTAGAACACATTAGATATGTGTTGGTTTATTAATTTGTCAAAAACTAGAAGTCCAGTTAGCTCCCATTTGTTAAAATATAATGTCTTCATAGGGGATGTTATATTTTTTACTAAATTCTTTACATTAATAAACATTTAAAATGTTCTTATACCTGCTTATAATGCCATTATAGTGCATTTTTTAAAGATTTTTTGGCACAGATGCCTTTATTGTAAAGTTGGTAGACAGGAAATGGGAGAGAGAGGGGGTAGACACACAGAGTAAGGACGCTCCGGCCAGGATTCAAACCGAGGTCCGCCGCTGCCATATGGAGTACTGCTCCATATGGCATACGCTCTAACCACTGTGCCACCGAACGAGCCCATTATAGTGCATTTAAAGCCATTAACCCTCATTGTTCAGGGTCTAATTTGACACACTTTTATATTCTTTTCCTAATGTGACCCTGAAGATACAAAAATGCACCTTTTTTTGTTCACCTGATGCACATTTTAATATACGCTAATGTCCGGATTTGACTGTATCTATTAAAAAAATAAAAAATCACCACTATTCATACAATACAAACTCTTCTCCTGGATCATAATATAGTGATTGTGAATGACTTTTTTTTTTTTTTTTTTACCATAAACACTCTGCTCTCTGACAGCTCAAACATTTATTAATAACTGATGATGGGGAATTTATGAATCTGAATTGGTGTAGAGACTAATTATAAGGCAGAATTAAATCAATGTTTTATACTGCTTATAAATGCTAAATAGGAGCACTTTGACTAAATTGTTTCCAAGGTATTTAGAAAGTGAGAATTTTAAAAACAAAGGTTTTCTAATCACTGTGAAGTCTCTCCTGGCTTTCAACATGTTCACCTTGGTGTCTGGTTGGGCACATACACTCATACACTTTTACTTTCCTCTCTGTCACTACATAGACAAATCCAACACAGTCACACACTTTCTAGATGTTTCACTTACTTCTCCATAGTGAAAGTTACAAACGATAAAGAAAATGAAGTTGGTCGTGAAAAAGGGGTCGGTGCAGGGGGTTGGTGGCAGGTACTAAAAAAATTAAAAGAAAAAGTCACATATATTCATATGGATATAGATAGCCACTAACTAAATCTAGTGAGAGTTTGGCCTAATTTTTGCAAGGTTAAAAATGGAATTTTAGAAGCAGTGGGTAATTGGTATGGTGTAAAAGGGTCATATATTATCCCTGGGGGAATGAATAGTTTAGAGTTAAGGCTTAAAAATGTGCTAAAAGTAGAGATTATTTACCATGTTGTAAATATTAAATGAAGGGAACTCTGCTTTAGTGATAAAATACAAGAAGTACGATGAAGGATGTATTACTGAACGTCTGCGTCCAACTGAAGTAAATCTGAAGTAAATAATACCAACCTGAATCGAGTATACACCTATACATTGTGTGTGTGTGTGTGTGTGTGTGTGTGTGTGTGTGTGTGTGTGTGTGTGTGTGTGTGTGTGTGTGTGTGTGTGTGTGTGTGTGTGTAGAGCTGGTGAATGGTAACTGACATATACATTTACATATATACCAAGGTATCATATAGGCATCAAGACTGATGTCACATATTGACACCTTTTCTCCTTTTTTCATGAATGTGTGTAGCTTGTGTGTGTGTGTGTGTGTGTGTGGGGGGGGGGGGGGGTGTGTGTGTTTGTGGATCTGTGTGTAAAAGTGAGAAAGAGGACAGGAGAAAAAGAAGGGAGTGTGAATGTCACTTTGAACTGTCACACTGTTGCACCCAACCCCTACCCATAACACACACACACATACACACACATCCTAATGAGACAGAGAGGAGCTTCCGTTGTGCCAACCCAGGGGCCAAGGTGGGAGAGACACTTCTCTCCCTGCACCCATTGTGAACACACCAAAACCCCGCAGATTCCCCTTTCAGACACACACACACACACACATAAACACCCACTGAGGCCTCCCAGGGCCTGACAGGCTCAGATAAATCAGGCTCTCGACACTCCTCCGCCCTCTCCGCCTCTCCATCCCTGCTGCCCCTCCTCTCGCCACCTGGGGTGGGAGGAGAGTGTTAATTTTCTTCAGGGAGAAATGGAGGGGAGGGAACGAGCGATGGGGAAAGGATGAGTGTGTGTGTGTGTGTGTGTGTGTGTGTGTGTGTGTGTGTGTGTGTGTTAGGTGGTGGGGTGTTAACCCAGACTTCTAAACACCTGCTTAGAGAAGTGGGAAGTCCTTGGGATGAAAAGCAAGAGGATCTAGAAATGTGACAGGAAGCTCTCTCCTTAATAACGGCTCTGACTTGTGAGATAAGATGAATTTTATTGTCCTTGTGAGGAAAACATGTCTTGGACCTAAAAGCCCCCAAAATCAGCAACAAGCGATCTCACTGTTATACATCACCGGACTATAAGTGACACAAAGAGCTGTATAAAACTTCCCCTTTATGTCATGAAGCAGTCTAACAGAGTGAAAGTTTAACACACAGTCTAAAGTTGAGTTAGTGTTTTATCTTTTAAGAGTAATCCTCTCAAACTCCTTTGTTAGCCCTGAAGTCTTCACCCAGCAGGGGGCCTGACTTTTCTCACCAAACTCACACCTGCTTAGAATATCTGCTTTTTATTATCAGTATAACCCTAATGATATATGACTAAATTATTGCTGATGTTGTTACAGTTTTTTGAACGCTTAAAGACATTCCGAGAAATGGGAATATGAATGTGCGATGGGTGACTGTTAACTTGTGTTTAAAAAGTCAGTAGATCATAACCCAAATAGAAAATTCTTGCAGTTATTATGTTATAATATTATATTTTAACATAGTATTTAAACTTGTTTTTTAGTATTTTTAGTATGAATTAGTTATTTTAAGTATTTAATGTACTTTTATATCATTTTGTGTTTTTAGTTTAAATTGGTGAGTTTAGTATTTTTGCATATTTTTTTTAATATTTTGTAGTTTTGTTCAGTATTCTTTAGTATAAATTAGTTATTTTTAACATTATTATTATTATTTTTATCATTTTATTTGTATTTAGCTTTTATTGTCTATATTTAGTATTTTGTATTTTCACTATAAATTAGCAATTTTTAGTGTTTAACAGAGTTTT
>JANJYP010017461.1:0-11811 GCA_024605115.1 Rastrelliger brachysoma | reverse complement strand
TTCAAACAACGCATACGCACGTCGCTCCTTATTTAAACGCACGTAAATACGAAAAAACAGTTCGTCTTTATGCTTTTCTTAAATAAACGCGAGGAATAATTTTGCAGGTCACGGCTCTCATATATCCAGTTGCTTCCCTGCACAGAGCAGTGCCCACTCATGTTGACAGACGTAATGTCATGTGACCTCCCCATACACGTATGCATGCTGGGATTTGTAGGACAAGCGCCAAGACGTGTTTGATTTGTTCAGTTTTTTTTTATTATTGCAGTGTCTTTTTGTTTTTAAATAGCAGTTATTATGAAAACAAAACTCCTGTCCCGTTGCTTTAAATACAGCTGGAACTAGACACATAAGTAAACAAATAATCACCTGTTTCTTCTCGGCACAAAATTCAAGCACATTACAGCAAATCACACTACAGAAACTTATTTAAAAAGAGGGAAAACTGTTTTACAAAAGCATATTGAGATATCCTCGCTTTAAAACTGCTCAATTATTGTAGCATACATTAAGATAGCTGTAAAAAGCAAATAGTGACTTATCAATGATATGAAATGGCTCAAATAATTAAAATTCTCCCAGTGATACAGTTGAGTATGTTTTAAGCACATTAAGGAAAGTTTAGGCCTATTCTGTGCAAATATACTGTATATTTAGGGCATTCACACATTGCTTATGCAGAAATTTCCTCAATAGATTTTTTTTCCTGTCTAATTACCCTGTTGCACTAGAAGATATCTGACTATGTACACTATATACACGCATGCACCACCATATTTGCATACCACCACACAGTGCATGGTTTTACTTGTGCTTGCATTACAGAATCCTTGCACTGTAAACCGCTCTTAAATAAAGGCTTGAACTAGAAAGCAATTTGATCTTTTGTTGAAATAAAGGCCCCTTTTTTAACTTTAAAGATTACTTGTTGATATATTCCAGTTGGCTAATATTTGCAAATGGTGTTAACATACATGTCTGGCGTTCACACTAAAATCTAATTTCTTATCTCAGATTAACTCATTATCCTCTCACATCCTGTTTTCTAGTTAAGCCTAACTTTTGGAATCCAAGGAATTTGCAATGAGTATAAAGTGTATACCACTTGTAGTTTAACTGATGAGTAAATTATCTTCATTTTATAATTGAGTCAAATGATCTATTCAAAGAAAACATAGGACAAAGACAATCTGTTATGACTCCGAGGAGTTGTGTTTAGACAGTGAAATTGATTTCATGCGTAAGTAACAGCTTGTTTTTAAGTGCTTCAACCCAAATGGCCTGATAATTATATATTTTTTCCTGCCAAGATGTTGATCCGTCTTTTTGTTTTTTCTTTTTTTACACAGAAATTAGACTTTATAGTGTGAAATCACCAGTTTGAGGTAATTCTATTTCACTTCCTCAAGCAGACAAAATCTTAGCTAGCGGATAAAACCGTATATTCTAGGGCACAGAATAACATGTAAAAAGGTTTGATTCAGTGGTTTTCCCTTTTTAAGACAGCAAGTCAGGCTGGAAATTATTAATGGACACTGCACCGCCCATGTTGTGGCACTAATCAGTCAGTCTCGATAGAAGAAGGGTATCTGGGTACTCAAAACATACAAATAAATTAAAAAGCTTAATAGTCTTATTTTGAACATCTTTCAACTCATACATAATCATACACCCTGATGAAGTCTTACATAAAACACCTTAAAAATACACTGGATTTAATACATGATTTTAAACTTATTAAAGGCTTCGGAGTGCCTTTTTCGCCTTCAATTTCAGTTCTCAGCGGTGTTTTTACTTAAAAGCACTGAAGTGTTTTTGACCCTATTGTGACCCTGTACCGCTCTCCTCTTCAGTTCTTTAAAAAAAAAAAAAAAGAAAGAAAAGAAAACAAGGATCAGGAAATGTTGCTTTGTCCATCTCATGGCCACGCTCCTCTGACACGACGTGGTATTCTGCAGGATTCTAAAGGATGTCCAGTGTTAGAAAAGTCAAAATGGGAAAATACAGTGCTTTTTTTTTTCCTCAGCATTGATACATATATGTCCCATGTTCATTCCCCGTCAGCTACGTAGCAAACTGTTGATAAAATGCCAGCTTGACCCTCTCGATGTGGTGGCACAGCTTAATGGCCGGTCCCAACTTCAGGTCCATGCACTCCTGCACAGTCGGGAGGTTCAGCAAGAGAAGCGCCTGTCCGTCAATCTCCTAGAAGGACATGTAAAATTTGTATGAGATGCAGCTTGGAAATACATTGAATTTGTGACTGGCGATACAATATAAGTGTATAATGCACTTATTGCAGTGGAATGTACTGAGCTCTCATCCTGAGTGGTCGTTAAGTCAGTGTTTATTTTACTCATACTTGATCCAAGAAAATCCGCGCAAGAGGTGCACAGTCAGTGGTCCTGATGAAACGAACCACATCTGTAACACTCCACTCCAGGGGGCTGGTGTCCAGACACAACTTCTGTGGAGGCTCAGTCTTTGAGGTCTATAAACACACAAATAGGGTGAGTCAGACAGCGAGATCTTAAAGGCAAAGTGGAAAAGCTCACAACTCATTTTAACCATGAAAAAGTGATTCTGAGAAAGACTGGTTGGTTGCGCCTCATCAGTTTCCTCATTTGGTTTTTTGAGCAAGTTCACATCACAGTGAAATAAAATCTTGTTTTCTGGGATTGCACAATAAAAAAAAAACCCAAACCAAAATGTTTCTTAATTCTGGGAATATTTCTATAATTTATTAATAAGGGATGGAAAATTTCAGAGTTGTTTTTATCTATACTAGCAGCACAATAATTTCATTTAGGTGGTCTGCCACTTTATGGATTGCTGTGTTATTTATAGAGATGTTCGTGGCCCCTATAGGATAAATACAACTGACTTAGGTTATCCATTGATTCGTGATCTTTTTATCTAGCATTACTCTTGTCGTGTAATTCTTCAGGACTTTCATTACCTTTGGTGAAGGTGGGCGGTTCTCATCGTCGGAGAAAGAGGGCGAGCGGGGTTTCCGGCGCCGGCGCGTGGGCCTCGGTGTTGCTGGTGGGGAAGGGGACGGTGTGGTGGGCTGAGACTTCCCGATTGATTGTTCAGAATCATCTTGGAGATCGTCCTGCAGTTCAGAGCCAGAATCTTCGCTCAGGGAGTCATCTTCATCCAGATCTTCCTCCTCTCCACTGCCCTGTGAGCCAAAGAAGTAAAAAGTCCTTTAGCACATAAGTAACATCTATATTATTTTAAGATGATCTATAATGTAATGCTTCGTGGAGAGAATACTCGTGTGTACCTGTGGGGACCCAGCAGGTGTGTTGTCAACTGAGGCTGAGGAGCGTCTCTTCTTATGGACAAAGAGCTGCTTCCTTCTCTTCCTCCTCCTCCCTCTCCTCTTCACTCCCCCCTCCAGGTTGGAATGGCCTCCTGGAGGACGGCCAACGCGTTTACTCTTCTTTTTTCCATAGTAATATGCTGGTGACAAGACAACAGGCTTATTTTGTCATCCGACATGCCTAATGGATTTCAATATATATAAATATATATCGTTGAAATAGATGGGAACTTTGCTATGATAATGACGATTAAGTATTTATGAAATTCAAGGGCTTAATGAATCAAACTGAATTTCATACTTTTCGAGAGTGTACAACGGGTGGAAGCAGTCTCCCGCGCTTGCATCACTTTTGTCATGTCTGTTCAAAAATATAAGGTAAAAGAACTTACAAAAACACCTACTTCAATTAATCCCATTTCATTCATGGTCACTGTCATTTTGGAGTGAACCCTTTTATTTAAAAGCTTAGCACTAATTAAAACAAAGCGTGCTGGAGGTTTGGAATGATTTATTTATTCACTGACTAATTTTGCTCAAGCTGTGAAGACAAAAAGAAAATGAAATAAAGTATGAACCATGACCCACTGAGCTGAAAATCATGAATGAAAAAGTCAGTTCTCTCTATGAAAAAGGTGGTTTCCTCAAAGCTTAATGCCATAAAAGAGGGAGAAGAATCACTGCTCTCTTCACCTGTTCTGCCAATGGAGAGAAAAACAACTCTATACAATTGACTGTTCTGGGCTGTTTATGTACTCTCTGCATGCAGACACAGCACACTTACTCAAGTGTGGCTTGACTTAACCTTGACTAGACATGTTTAAACTGCTTTAGCAGAACTGCTTTAGTCTCAAATGAAATCTGATATTAATTCAAGCCAGGCTTATTCAAGTAAGCAAAGCTTTTTTGGCTACATTGATGGAATAGCCCTCAGGTCTATGGAGGATATGTACTGTCTGGAGTGATATGGAAACATAAAAGACAAAAGAGAAAGGGTAATCATTCCCCAGTTGCTATCAAATTGCATCAGTTCCTTAACAGCAACACTGCAGTGCAATAGTGAGTAAACACATCAACAAAATATGCGACTTTGTGCTGTCGAAATACTTGAGCAGAAAATGAAAGAGGGCAATTCTGAAAAATATTTTCTGCACCCCATACCTGCTGACTCTTTGTGAAAAGGTTTTTCCAATTTCTAATTTACCTTTCTGTCACTCAACTTCAAAAAACCTCTGTATTCATCAAGGGAACATTTATGTAGACATTGATCATTTCTATTCATGTGTAACAAAAATGACAAGTAACAATGGTTTCTGAACAAGGAGATATTAATCACAGTGGATTTGTGCTAAATGAGAACAAGTTTAAATTACTGTTTAGAATTAAGGCCATGTATGACTCGCAGCTATATACATTTCTAAGCTACTTATGATTAATCATCTCTATTATTATCACCTGATAAATCAAGGCTAGACAACTGTCTCTAGTTGTGTAAACCACTTACTGTATTTAGTCTTGGTGAGGACAGAACAGTTTTCTGAACAGCTCTCCAGAACCATGCGAGGTCCAAACAGGTTTGGGCAGCACTCTAGCTTGATGCAGGTTTTCCTGCAGAAGTCTGCCACACGGTCTGCAGTGCGGACTATTTCCACTGTGGCCCGATAACTCTTTCCCTTGTACCTGATATATGAAAAGAGGCAATTTTGAACTGTTGTGATAAATATTTAATATTCCCACAAAATATTAGTTCAAAAAATGGGGTAGCTTTCAGAAGCTCCCATAAAGCTCGGCTTTAATTAAAGAGGTTGTTACAACTGGCAAGCCTCACTTAAAATTAGCCCAGATGCTGTCTGCTAAATCATTGCTTTAATGAAGTATCGGAAACATGTGCTGGGCTCCAGTGTGCAGATATTTACTTCCACTTGCACTTCAATCCAGTGTGCCCTAAAATAGGCTAGCTGTGACCACTTCTACTATTCCTGCAGGTTTTCTACAGCATATGAGAATTTTGTGCTGAAGATTAAATGGTGCTGCCTCTCACTTGGCTTTGAGTGTCTCTCCATGGCCTTGCCAGCGGCTCTCCTGGTCCAGCTGCAGCTCTCTCAGCACGCGGCTGGGCTTGTATGCCGAGTTTATCAGCAGAGTCAATACCTGGATACAAGACGTGCATAAAAATGTAACACTTAAAGGTTATCTGCAAGTTGGCAGGTTAGGCCTGTTATTCTTTAATAGTGCTGCAGATGTGTGTGTTTGTATGTGTGTGTGTGAATGTGTGTGTGGGGGGGCAAGAAGCAAATTCTTCTCTTTGAGAGGATGTTACAGGGTTTTGGGGAAATACAGTAGATAGTAGGTGCAGCTCACATTGTTTAAAGTAAATATTGAAAGAGCTCACAACAAGTTTAATAATAAAAATTCTCCACATATCACCTTTGAAACTTACAGCTGTGGTAGCTTATCTCACCTCTTTGAGCACAAGAACACAGTTTCCTGGGCCAATGAACTGAGGCAGTTCAGCAATGCGTCCCTTGTTAAGGTAAGGCCCAGAGAAGCAACGATGGTTGAAGTAGATCTTGGGGCTGCAGTATTTCCCATTCCCCTGGACTGCACATGGACACAAAATAAGAAACAAATGATGGAACAGGCACTGAGCACACAACGGGACATACAGTATGTCACAGTTAGGGCTCCTTCAGTGAGACCTGAAACATATCATCTACCTGTCTCTGACTGGTTTGACATCTGCTGCTTGATGCTGTCAGGTGAAGATGACTTTGGCGGAGCTCTGCTGTTAAAGCAATGGAAAATATCAGAGTCAGATATTGAAAAGCTGCTGAAGTTGATCCATTTAAACTCACGAAGCCATCAACACCTTGTCTTATACTCACTGTTTCTCAGGCTGCACCACGGCAATCTTCCTCTCTTTCTCAACTGAAAAACAAGCAAAGACTAATGTGTGTCCAGTCACATAATTACATTATGTCACTAACAAAAAAAAAAAAGATTATGTAACGTAATATATCTTTAACTCATGAAGTTGCGTGAAGACCTTGATAATTCAGTGTGATGACTCATGGTGTGTACCTGCAGGCTTGATGGGGTAGACGAGCGGATAGCCGTTTGTTTCACACCAGCTGACAGGGAAGATGTCAAGGGAGTCGACGTGAACTATCAGCTCTGGCATGGGCTGTTTCAGTCCTGGACAAACACACACAAACACATGGAGCTTTGAGAAAGTCACCTCTGACACATGCTGTGCAGCTAAAGCAAAGTGACAACATTATGTTATGAAATGATGATGTATTTCTAAAAAAAAATCCAAATTAAAATAGCTTCCTTTATAATAAAAAGCTTTTTATGTCATACTGATCGTTTCACATGTCAGAGTTGTTTGTACCCTTCTCACAGTCTAGAAGTCACTAGGGCTGAGCAGGAGAGACAACAAATCAAAATTTAACTAGAGAAGAATCTAGACAATTTGGTTGTTTTCCAAAGATAAACAAATCCACTACCTTCAACAGACCTCCTCTTCAACTAGGATTAAGGATTTATTTTTTTCTATATTTAACCCTGGTTGCTTATTTAGTTAAACATATAATATAATATAATATAATATAATATAATATAATATAATATAATATAATATGAGACATAGTTAACTACTTACGCTCATTAAGATATTGTGTCTGAAGTGTGTGATGTTATTTCTGCCTCTCTAGGAGACTGTTTAATCTCTAAAGCAGTGATTATGTGCATGAGCTGGTGTAAATTGCTATAATCTGTTTATCTAAAATTCCTGTCCCCTTCACAGAAGAGAGAAAAATCATCAGCTCCACTGGAGAGTGCAGAGACTTTGGTTAGATCCACAAACAACAGGTTCATGCTCTACAAATGTTGCACAATAATTTCTCTCTGCTTAAGGTAAACAAATTCTTTCAGCGCCCAATCTCACCTTCCAGGCTAAGCCAAATGTATTGCCCTTTGACCTTGGTGACTGTGGCCACATGAATGTTCTCTGGGGACAGTGGGTTGACAGCCTCCAGTTTCATGGCCTCTTTGAAACTGTGGTCACACTGCTCCTGACAGACAGAAACAGACAGAGAGAGAAAAGAAAACTTGAGAGCTATTTCACAGTGGTTGACAGCAGTGTATGATTTTCTTCTTTGGTAAAAGGGAATAAAGTAGGGCTGCACAATATTAGGCAAACATGCAATATGTGATAATGCTTCCAAGTGTTGTGATGACGATATGATTTGTGATAAATGAACAAATACTCAAGTACATGGTGTTAATGTCTTTCTGCTTTGGATTCGCTGCTCATTATGTGAATGAATAACTGGACGTATTACAAAACAATAAGACTATAATATAGACTACCGCTCTAATGTCAAGCAGATCGCTTTACCCCCCCTAACAATTTCTACACTTACCGATTGCCAAATGCATCCTGTGGCCAAAAATATTGAAGTCTGACCCAATTATTTAGCTTGGTGGCCTTCACCGCATTGGCATCGCTGTCCGTGGTGATACAAGGTAGGGTACACAAGGTATCGCACCATTTACTGCAGTTCAGGCAGTCTTTTTGCGATTTGTATATTACGCATGCCGATATTGCGATAATATAATTGTGCAGCCCTAGAGGGAAGTCACACTGGACCAGATGTTTACGACTCATTATTTCATAGAAACATGACCTCATCACTGACATTCCATTATGCTGTCAGTCAAATGTGAGTGGAATATCCCTTCCTACATTTTCCCCATTCATGAAAGGCAAGGCTGTGTCAGGCTCCAGGTTGTATTGCCGCTCTGAGTGTTTCAGAAGCTGCCAGCGCCACAGAGCAGAGAGCCACCTTTCTACCAAGAGAGGTTGCCAGGAGCCGGTGGCAATCATGGCAGCAATAGCATCATAAAATCTATTCATCATCATCCACAGTGACAAATATCCTCTGACTCTGCTGCCACCAGTTATAACTTAATATTGATGTTGTGATATATACGATCAGGAGTCTGCGCAGAGTTTAATTCTGAAAATAACTGGATGTTCTACGTCATTTGTGGGTCTAACTTCCTGCTCGACATGAACGGCTCTGTGCAGTTTTGATGCGGCTTCTGTCAAAAATGGACTAAGCGTGTATGTTTAGTGGAGTGGAGATGCTTCTGTCAGCTCCAGTGGTCAAAGTCAGACCCCCTAACACGACACAGACCAGTGGAATGAATCCCTTAATGTATAAACTATTTGTACTGCATTGGATAGCAAAATATTTAAACACAATTCCTCCAAAGTATGAAACTCAAAAATCTAATATATCTTCCTTAACCTTAAATCACACACAAGCTGTGACTTAATAGTTGTTGTGGTGGGTCACTAGACACAAGACAACTATTTTACACTGAAGCCTGAGCGGTGTGAACCTGTTGTGAAAAGAAAAGTGGTGTATGACTTACAGTGGGGAAGCAATGCTGAGGAGCTGCCTCCGCCTCACACTGTTTCAGGTAATCTGCCCAATCAAAGTCTGGACCTTGGTATCCTGTTCAGGATGGAAAGGGAATATAAGCAAGAGATAGATAAAGAGGGGGGAGGAGGGAGTAGACAGAGAGAAAACAAAAAAAAGGTAGGGTGAGTGATTGTTCCTTAATTTAAGTGCTTATAAAAACAGGAGAAACATATGACAGAGCAAACCTGGTGGGGGGCTGAGAGGGAGACCGTTTTTGAGACTCCACTGTGCAGGAAAGATCCCCGGACTGTCTCTGTGACACAGGAAGGAGCGCCTGGCACCTTCTGTCTCTTCGATACCGCAAAGGTCATCCATTGTCACAAGGAAGTACTTCTCATTGTACACCTGAATAGGAGAGAAGGTCATTTTGTGACACCTGCAGACATAAATAACTAACAGAAGTAGAGTCATCTTTCTTTTAAACATCTGTTTTGTTTCTCTCAGCCCTTTTAAAAGAAAACAGCGAGTGAATCGTTAAGTTAAGAAGATCTACAGGGCTCTGTGGCTTAATAGAAGACTTTTCAATTATGTTCAAGCCCAGGAGGCGATCATTTTCTAGCTAAATAAAAGAGAGTTTGGTATTGAAAAAAAAATAACTAAAGAAGATAAACAACAAAACAGACNTTTTCTAGCTAAATAAAAGAGAGTTTGGTATTGAAAAAAAAAATAACTAAAGAAGATAAACAACAAAACAGACAAAAAAATATTGCAGCATAGGAAGAGACAGATTTGATATAAGAGTCTGTTACCTTGGTGACAGTGGCAGGCCTGATAGAAATAGGAGCAGCAGGGTCAACAGCTTCTAGTTTCATCCCTTCCGTAAAAGAATGAGCAGTGATGGTGGGCTGATCCTGAGACAACAACACGGGTATAATATATATATATATATGTCATTTTTAACAAGTCTTATAAAAGCTCCAGAGCCCATTTTACAAGAGAATGTTATAACTCTTTGGATAATACACACTTAACGCAGATCTAAAGTGGTAGATAAACAGAAAAAAATCAGATCAGGAAGAGCAAACCAGAGCATTGTTGGCAGTACCTTACTAAACTCAGCTGTTAAAGCTTCATCCTGAGGCAGGTCGCTGATCCTCTGTCTCACCTCCCGCCACTCCTCCTCTGTCCGTAGGGCCAACAAATCTGAAACAAACACATACACGCACAAATCAGCTGCTGAAAGAGCACACACAACCAGCTTGACTGAGTGTATTTGCATCACTGAATTTTCAATGGGATGCTAAACTTAACACACGTGATTCAATTTGACTTTAAACAACATTGGATTGAGCTAAAACTGCCAGAATGCCAGAATTTATCAAACACAAAATCTGGATGTCAGCGTGTTGTTCTATCTAACCCTCCAAATAAACAAAACAAAACAGATCCCCACATTTAATTAAACAAGCTCCTCATCCCCCTTAAAAAAAATCAATGTTGTTCTCCACAAGTCTGCAACTACAGAACTAAAAACTTGTTATCATAGGGCCCTTGGCTCCAGACTGCCTGACAACAAAGATATTATGCAGAGTTAATGAACTATATTGAAGCTATAAAACATTCTTTCTATCTTCTGCATTTTTTAATTAAATGGTAAAATACAACTCATATAGAAAAAGCCACGTTTTATCCAATCTTTTTTTCTTTCCAAATCAGTTTTACGCACTCCTACTGCTCGCCATATTCTGTTATTAGCTTGCAAAAGCACTCAATCCAGATACAAAAAACCCACAACACTCGGAAAAGTCTGGTATTTAATATCAATAAGGCTTCAGCTGTACTGATGCCAGAGGGTAGATCAGCCATGTTAGGCGAGAGATATAGCCTACGGTGCTTCTTACATCCTGCATATTAACAAACTTGTTCACTTGAAGAATACTTGTAGATCCAAGGCTTTGAAAACAATGATCCATCTTGTCCTGCATGGAAAAATCAATGTAAAGGTCTAGTGGGATACTATCCCATTAGGCACATCTTTCTTACTTTGCATTTGTAAAATGTATTGTAAAAACGTAATAACCCTCACAAGACATGTGTGAGTTGCAAATAACGCTGCAAATGAAGACAAAGCACATATCTGATTGAATAAATAGTAATAAGCATAATATGAGTTATAATTAGTAAAAAGAAAAATTGGATTTGGTGATTCAATATGAATAACAGTGTAGAAAATAATAGGGTCATTATAAATAATTGAACCTGCATTCAGTTCATGACTGCCTTCTTCTCCGTCAGCAACTAGTATTCATGTCTATTTTTGCAGTAAACCTCAACATCTAGATATTTTCTTTCCTTTCTTCCCTTTGTTTCTAAATATAAGACTTGACCCGTGTCAATGCCACTGACCTGAGGGAGGCCTGAGGGTGCAGCTGTGCTCTTTAGCCCAGCCGGGTGGGTGGAGGCGTGGGTGGAGGTAAAAGAGCCAGAGGGTTGCGGGTGTGTCTGGGAGGCCTTCAGTGCCTACCAAGCGCAGCTTCAGCCGTCCCCCGACATTCTCCTCCACCTCTGCAGCCCAGGCCAGCCCTGGATCAACACTGTCCTGGAGCTCCACATAACAGCCTGCACACAGGAGCTCCACTGGGTCTCTACCACGCTGGGGCTGGGAGGAGGTGAAGACAGGTAAATCAGAGTCTGATAGTATACATTTACACAAACACAAATGAACACATGCCTAGGCAAGGTGAAGAATTTGTACTGAGAGAGAAATGCGCTGCATGACTAAGTGGCAGAACTGAAGAACAGACACTGAAAGCTAACTAATGGCTCTAAGGAATTTCACAGACTGTTCCTACAGAGAATCTGCTTTCAGCGGTACAGCTTCAGCGCTGTAAACAAAAGCTCCTAGCTTTGTATTTTATACACTTGCAGCTTCATGCAGGATATGTGTTTTTGAAATGTCTTGTCCACATTTCTATGTAGCCATAAAAAAATAACCAGTAGTTAGAGATTTGAATCTGTACTACTGTACAAGGACAGCAAAACGAG